>JAVJIF010021944.1:0-102272 GCA_038442645.1 Agave tequilana | reverse complement strand
CTTTCTGAATCAATATTGACTCTTATTTTATTACCAAACTTGAGTAATATTTTCGAGTCAGTTTTGATTCCCCCCCCCTATCATTCATGAACTTGAATCACCAACATTAAGTCACATTCCATTGTTGGAAAATAATTGTGGACTTGAGATTCAATTTCTTGACTTGGCCCAATTCCTGAACTTATTTCGACTCCTGAACCTTTCTTGACTTAAGTCACCTTCCTGAGTCGGTATTAGTTCCTGTCCTTCCTGAGTCCAAGTCAATCATTCTATCTTTTTCATACTCCATTCTGGGACGAGGTGGGTTGACAAATTTGACTCCGAAACTTAGTTATGGAATTTGGAAATTAGATGGGGTTAAATTTAATAAAAATTCTTCATGGATTTATCTTTTTATTGGGTTATATTAAAGAAAATTCTGGTGGGTTCCTCCGAGCCCCAAGAAAGTTTATGGGCCCGTTTCGTGGACCAATCAGAACCACCACCGGAACCACCACCTTAAGGTAACACTTTCCTTCCCTTTCTTATTTTTCATGCATCTATGCATTAATTCATAGATTGAGGCAATGCATGAGATAGGTGTGGGGAGGGTTCTAACATAACTTAGGTTTTTCTTTTTATTAAAAAAAACTTTTTGAAAATAGAAACAATATTTTGACTTATTTTTGTAAGAAATTAAGTTAATTTTAGGAATAGGAAAACCAAATTAGGATTTCTTATACTTGGTCAAAATAAGATTATTTGTTTGATCTTAGAGTTAGGAAGATAATTTGTCAAAGTATTTAGTCTTGATCTTTACTTGATGAAACATGCACACTTCATACTCTTACACACTTAGGGTTCAAAACAAAGATTCTTATGCCTTATAAAAATTAAAAAAAAATGAATAAGTCTAATTATTGATTAGCTAGGTGCTTTGGCCTAAGCAAGCCTTAGTATTTATGCGAAAGATGATTAGATAAGTTTGAGAAAAAAAAATTTCTCTGATTAAGCTGGGTATTTGTGCCTAATAAAGTATAAGTATTCACGCCTAAAAGAGGTTCATATAATAAAATCCTTAGTTTTGTGGCCTTGTTTTCTCGAGTCCTTAAGTCCTTGGGGTGTTTTCTCACCCGGTGCCTCTAAGACCGTTTGGTTTGGGAGTCATCGATTAGAGGCTCGTTACAGGGCAGATTAGAAAGCCTAATAGAACTAAGGAATAATGCCACAAAAAAAAGTATATATGTATAAATAAATAAGGCATAAGAGTGTAGAGTTAATGAACCCTGAGTCAAAATTTTCACAGTCACAAGGTGCATATGACTTAGGGTAAAGTAATAGACTAGATGAGAAGTACAATTTGACTCCTTACTTTGATTGATAACAAATTTTTGAATAGAGCTAAGTTTAGGAATGAAAAATTCGGTTTTCCTATAACTTATAGATTGCTTAGATCTTACAATATATTTCAAATATTTTTTCTCTTTCAAAATGCTTTTCGAAAATACTAACTCTTTGTTTCCCTTTCTTTATGGATTTTGTGGGTGCAATCCGCTGAAAAACCCTCACGAGACAAACACTCGTCCTCTAGGGGGAACTTAGAGGTTTAACGGCTTGTTGCACATGCTAAGTGCAATCGCGTGACCTGCGAAAGTGGTCTAATAATCCTTAATATAGTTTAGTTGTTTTGCTCGAGGACGAGCAAAAGATAGGTATGGGGGTGATTGGTCGCTAATGTTGCATATTTATATCATATTTCCATACTTATTATAGAATAAAAGCCTGCATTGTCCTATTAATTTGTTTGATTTATTTGCAGGCCCAATCTTTAAGGAGATGAAGAGAAATGAGCCCAAAGCCCACCAAAATTCTGAATTAAATCAGAATTAATTCGCACTCAGTAAATCAGGGCAAAATCAAGAGGTTGAAAACGTTGAGAAGAATCCTCTCAGAATCGATCGGTTAAAGCAAGAATCCAAGGCCATTTCGTTAGAATCCGGGACTCAAACTGAAAAACCAACTCCAGTTAAAGTCAGAGGACGACCATGCAGAGATAGGATTTAGACTATTTTTCCATTTCTTAGTTTAGGTTTTTGTTTTTTTTTTTCATGTAATTGTAATTTTCATTATGTAAATAAGAGGAGATCAGACTTTCATCGAAGACAAGAATGAAGCTTGAGCTGGAGTGACACCGGTGTAAGATTTATTTCTTTTCTTTGATTGTTATGAAATCGAATCGATGTTCTTTCAGTATATGTACTTCTTTTTAGTCTTCTTCTTCTTCTTCTTTTCTATTTTATTTTCTTTTTGGTACATTGTCTTCCAAGTGAGTCTAAAAGCATCGAAAGAGCCTTGCCGTTGCGAGTGCCACCGATAGCTCATGACGATGGAATGGAGTCTCTCTCTCTATATCATTTCATTCTTGAAGTAGTCTTGATGATGTAATGTGGAAGAGACCAATACTCAAATCTTGGGCTATGCGCTGAATGCCTCCACTTCAAGGTAAAATCGTCGCTGAAGACTCAAGGTAAGCTTTTGGTGAAAAGAAGGTAAGCAATTGTTTTTATTTCTTTTCTTTTATTTCTGTAAATTAAATCACCAACATACCTCTTCTAAATCATCCTTTTCACTTCCTTGTAAATAATCATTTGTACATAGTCGCTTTCGCCATTTTCTGAGTTTTTCCACCTTCTTCATCTCTCATTTTCTTCTAACTTTACATAACTTTCTTTTTCATTTTTATTTCTTTAAACAAAGAAGAACTCTCGTTTGGTTTTCATAAAGATTACAATACAAAAACGTAAACGCTTCTATCGCAAACCCTCCTTGTGGATAACGACCCGCATAGCCACTTGCTATCGCGGTAAGAATTGAGCACTTGCACATCTTTATTTCTAAGTTCTGTAATTCCGTATTTTGTGTACAGGTTTTGCCTCAATCATATTCACGCCTAAAAGAGGTCCAAATAATAAAATCCTTAGTTTTGTGGCCTTATTTGCTTGAGTCCTTAAGTCCTTGGGGTGTTTTCTCACCCGGTGCCCTAAGACCTTTGGTTTGGGAGTCATCGATTAAAGGCTCGTTACATGGGCAGATTAGAAAGCCTAATAGAACTAAGGAATAATACCACAAATATATATATATATATATATATATATATATATATTATATATATATATATATATATATATATATATATATATATAAATAAGGTATAAGAGTTAGAGTTAATGAACCCTTAGTCAAAATTTTCACAGTCACAAGGTGCATATGACTTAGGGTAAAGTAATAGACTAGATGAGAAGTACAATTTGACTCCTTACTTTGATTGATAACAAATTTTTTGAATAGAGACTAAGTTTAGAAATGAAAAATTCAGTTTTCTTATAACTTATAGATTACTTGAATCTTACAATTATATTTCAAATACTTTTCTCTTTCAAAATGCTTTTCGAAAATACTAACTCTTTGTTTCTCTTTCTTTATGGATTTTGTGGGTGTAATCCACTAAAAACCCTCACGAGACAAAACTCGTCTTCTAGGGGAAACCTAGAGGTTTAACGGCTTGTTGCACATGTTCAGTGCAATCGTGTGACCTGCGAAAGTGGTTTAATAATCCTCAGTATAGTTTAGTTGTTTTGCTCGAGGACGAGCAAAAGATAGGTATGGGGGTATGATTGGTCACTAATGTTGCACATTTAGTATCATATTTCCATACTTATTATAGAATAAAATCTGCATTGTCCTAATTAAATGTTTAATTTATTTGCAGGCTCATTCCTTAAGGAGATGAAGAGAAATGAGCCAAAATCCCACCAAAATTCTTAATTAAATCAGAATTAATTCGAACTCAGTGAATCAGGGCAAAATCAAGAGGTTGAAAATCGGTTGAGAAGAATCCTCTCAGAATCGATCGGTTGAAGCAAAGATCAACGACCATTTCTTCAAAATCTCGGACCTAAACTGCAAATCCAACCCAAGATAAAGACAGAACGAGATGCCGGGAAGACCCACCAACAGGGTGTGGCCACCAGGCCACACCCTGGTCACGGAAACGCGGCCAAAGCCGCGTTTCCGCGGCTTGGTTAGAGAATTAGGGGGAGCGTTTGCTCCCCCTATCTTCATACGCTCCTGTAGGTGGGGTTTTGCCTATAAATATTGGGATTTTTAGAGCCTCAGGGGACGACCATGCAGAGATAGGATTTAGCCTAGTTTTTCATTTTGTAGTTTAGATTTTTGTTTTCTTTTTATGTAACTTTAATTTGTATGTAAGCTTAGGTTAGATTGAGATTCATGTAAGTAAGAGAGAGAGAGGCTTATGTTGAGAGTGACACCGATGTACCCTCCTCCTTTCTTCCATCGTTTCAAGAAATAAAAGGTAATACATTTTATGTTCTTCTTTACTTTCATTTTCTTCTTCTTCTTTATACTTTACCTTTTTGGTTTTGATGAGCTTGCAAGTGAATCCAGAAGCATAAGTATAACAATGTCTGTGTGAGTGCCAAAGATAATTCATGGTGATGTTCTCCTCCTCAAGATCCATATCATTTCATTCTTGCTCGTCTTGATGATATAATGCGAATGGGGACTAAGCTCGATCCTATGGCTTATGCGTTGAACGCCTCCGGATCAAGGTAGAACATGCAATGGTTCCAGGTAAGTCATCAACCAAACTAGGTAAGTATTTCTTTAACCTTCTTTCTTTTCTTTTATTTCTTTAGTATAGATCACCACATCTTCCAAATCTTTTCCTTCTTTTTCCTTCTTTTTCAATTCATTTGTACATAGTCATTTTCTGATTTTCTCCACCTTCTCCATCTATCGTTTTCTTTTTAACTTTAACTCAACTCGTTTTTTTTCATTTCCATTTCTTAAAACAAAGAAGAACCTTCGTTTTTCTTCACAAAGATTTCAATACAGACCTTGAACGCTTCTATCGCTAACCCTCCTTGTGGATCACGACCCGCATAGCCACTTGCTATTGCAGTAGAATTGAGCACTTGCACATCTCTATTTCTAAATCTAAAATTCTGTATTTTGTGTGCAGGTACAAGCTTCAATCAATTACTATTAAAATTGGAAAAATTATCGTTATAAGCCATATCACACAATAAAACACAAACAAGAAAAAAAACAAACAAATAAGCAAACAAAAAAGAAAAAATTCTAACCTAAGTTAGGGTAGACCTTTGACCTAGACGACTCCTAACTGGTTAGACTGTCCATAGGAGGTATAATGCAGACTTTAACCACAAGCTAATCAGTCAGGTCAGGGCAAGATTGGTGGGAGGTTATCCGTCAAAGACGTTCCTTAATTAAGTAACACCAACCTTCGGGCTTTCGGCCCTTAATCCCCTTCCTAGACACTGATTTGGCAGGAGCCAAATTCTAATACCTTTCCCCCTTAGGATAATCTCCTAATGAGTTCGGGATGTCCCTGGGGCCAACGTCTACTCATTTTTTATTAAAAAGCTTGGGATTGTGAGTGCTTGGAATTTGATTTTTGGGCCAAGGAAGGGTGATTAATCCTGACCTTATCTTGTTATTGGGTGGTGCCCTTAAGATCAGTTTGTGCAAGTGTACAAGATATGCAAACAAGATTCACTCAAAGCGATGTAAATCAACCAAGAGATGAGTCCTATTATAAATGCAATGCGAACGTACCTTGCTCCAGCACTCTTCAACAGTAAAGTAAATGAATTGAAAAGACACGTGCCTAAAATGCAAATGTCTAATCAATTTTTAAACTTTTTCAACAAATGTTTTACTGTTAGTTTATAGCAGGCTCCCGGTGATGAATACAAGAAATAAAGTTTTGTAGAAAACTATAATTTTGGCAAAGCAAGCAGCCCTGCAAAAAGCCAGTCAGTAGTGAACTCTTTTTTGCCGCGGATCCACGACCAGAGCCAAGGAAACGCGGCAATTCAGAGGGTGCTTGGTCTCTTTCTTTCTAGAACAGAGGCCCAAGACCACTTATATGCTACTGCATCTTCTTTCCTGCTTTTCTCTGACCTGTAACCTGCAACAGAGAAGAAAAATTCATTTTAGTTCCAAGAATTCATAAAAACCGTTACCCTCCCCAGCAACGGTGCCAAAATTGTTCGGAGGATTAATTGTATTGAAGAGAGGTTTAGAGCAAACCGTTGGCTGCCGTGTACTGATGATCAAGAAACTTCAAATGTTTATGCAGGTTTACTTTGCTCCTTCCGAATCACCGTTCCTAGCATAAGCTAGGACGGGTCGTATCCGCAGGGAGGGTTAGCGATAGAAGCATTCAAGGTTTGTATTGAAATCTTTGTGAAGAAAAACGAATGTTCTTCTTGTTTTAAGAAATGGAAAATAAAAACGATGTGGAAGGTGAGTGAAAAATCTTGGGTGTTTTGTAAAATGAAAGAGAAATGAGAATAGAGATGGAAGAAAAAGAGAGATTTGAAAAAGAAGAAGTTTCCAAAAGAGAGATTTTTAAGAATAATATAAAGAGAAACCATGACTAACTAACATTATATTTACTAACTTACTACTCTCGTTGGTGATGCATGCCTATATTGACTCGTTGGCAATGATATGTCTTGCTTTGCCAAGTCCTTGTGTTGTCCCGTGTCGAAGGTGTTTCTCATTTACGCTAGTTGCCTCCTTGAATCATTGGCTCCCTAAATAGATTTTCATTAGTGGAACAAGGATAGTCACTTTTTAACGATGCTAAGAAACATACAAGATTCATTCATCCATCAAAGCTATAATAAAGTGAGCATGAAATAAGAACTTGTAATGTAGTCATTGGCAAAGTGAAGTGCTCCATCTTCATGTTCATCACGGCACTTGTTCTGAAGAAAGTCTCTAAGTGAGGCTCACATGAGTCATATGGAGGGGGAGAACTTAGCATTTATAAAGAATAAAAAGCAACTCATCTTCATGGGAGTCTTATAGACTTGTAATTTGCAAGACTTGAAAGAAGAAAGTATCCCAAGAATTATATAAGTCAGCAATCACCCAAGAGTTAGTAGTTAGTAAAATAAAAGTTAGTTAGTCATGTTAATGAATTAGCTAGACATAGATAAAGAACAAAAAACAATTCATTGTAGAGGTGAAATAATAGAAAGTAAAAGCTTAAAAGAAAAACAATGCACTAGAACAAGAGAAGAAGAAGATTGAAAGCTCGATCCTTGTATTGCGTTGTCACCGTCTCCAATTACAAAGATTACTCACTGTCACTCTCCCTTTTCTGGATTTTAGAAGGAGAAAAAGAAAATTACATAAGAGACTAAAAAGAAATCCTAGAGAAACCCTAACAATTTCCCTATAAAAATAATGCTCTTTTCTCCTCTGGATTACAGAGGCCTAGGGGTCTATTTATAGTCTTCATGAGAGGAGGCCATCCCACTTCAGTCTCCGGATCAAACGCTGAAGTAACGGCCTAAAGATTGCCGCGGGTCTGCGGCAAGTGCCGCGTTTCCGCGGCTGTTTCTTGGCCGCTGCGCTAGCAGATTTTTGTGCCTTTCTGTTGCATCTCGTATCCCCAGTTGGATCTTGTAGAAACTGAGAATACGTTTTGGATCTTTCAGACTTGGGCTTTTCTTATGGGCTTCTTAAATGTTTCTTTAATTCCTCAAAAATCACAATTGTTGGGCCTCTTTCTCCATTAAACATTAGACCAGAAAAAAGAGAGAAAAAAGCAGTAAAAATCAACTATTTATTAAGATAAAGCATAGCATGGTGGTAGAAAATGATGCATAAATGACTCAATCACTATTCCACCAGTAAATCCAAAAGGAGGATCCACAAGAGGAACTTGACATTCGGCGGGGAACAAGACTCACTCTCTGCCGCCAAGTGAAGAACCCAGTTTTAAATAAAGAGGAGAATCAATCAAAAGATTTTCTCTCTTTTGTAATCGGATTGTATCCGTTGTAATCTTCTATTCATTAAAAAATTTGCAATTGTGATTTTCTGACGCGTACAAAAGATGGCGACTCTGCTGGATAAACTTTTTCGTTCTCAACCGACGAGAAAGTGGTGGCGTAAGCCGATGTCAAGATGCTTGGATCCACAGTCGAATCGCTTGCGATCGAATTTGACAAAAGAAGTTGAACTCCCTATTGACACTTAAAAAAGAAGATTCTTATTGGTCCGAACAATGTCTAAACTTGTTGACATTTACAAAAGACAAGTGATAGACGAGCTGAAGACCAGTTTTCACCCATCTCCGAGGGACAAGGAAGCAACTTGGACTTCACTGATCCAGCAAGCAGACAGTGAACCCGGATTGTTTCTAAACAGACCTCTGCAGGTCTAAGGTGCTAGCACTTAGCATCGCATGAGCCTAAAGGGATAGCCTCACTTGAGAGGCTAATATCATTCAACTTCGCCTTGAAGCCATCCAAAGCCTCGCCAGGAAGCTAACTCGCAACTTTGCCACAGAGGACTTCCAGCTCCGCCAAAGGGTTCTTTCGGACTTCGCCAGAAGCTGCCTCTTGCTCCGCTACGAGCTCAATGCGGGCAGCTCCGCCATTGGTCTGCTATGGTCAACCTTTGACCAATCAAATCTCAAATGAGATCAGATCTAATCAGATCAAATCCAATCAAGATCAAACCTGAGATCAAATTTGGCAGTTGATTGCCACAATCTTTTGACTCTCCTAAAATGAGTAAGAAGATCAGGGGAAATCCTCCAACGATATGGAAAGGATCAAGAAGGTCAACCGACCTGCCAATTCTAGCTTCGCAGAAGCTGATCCTAACCTCACAGCAAGGCTACTTTCCAGATTCAAACAGATTCGATTCAATCTGTTTCTATATTTTCAAGGGACGATTATACCCTTGCTCTCCCTATAAATAGCCCACCAGGGGCACAAGGAGAGGAGAATGCGCAGAAGAGCTCCACAAGCAGAGGCTTCTTCATAACGCACCGTGCGCTCTCGAATTCAAAGACCTTTTAGAGAATTGCTTTCTCTATCCAGGGTGTTGATAACCTAACATCGTCCTTCTTCTCAAGGAATCTCCGGAACCAGGCGAGAAGGAATTCCTAATTGAAGGCGATTTTGAGAAGCAGCAAGAGGGTTCTACCAACCTTCTGTTCTCTGATTCCCGGAACCAGGCGAGAAGGGAATCTCATCGCTCGCATCGTCAAAGGGACAAAGTGGTCGCGCGCTGACCAGACTCCTATCGGCACACTTCTCCAGAATCTCTGAGGAGATCTACATGTAATCTTTTTAAGAATACTTGTAATTTAGCTCCTCAAACCCTTTTTTGTAAGTTTTCCCCCTTTGCAAACATAATGCAAAACAAGATGGCGACTCCGCTGGGGAAGAAATTCTCCACTGTCGAGAATCAAGTGTCGCAATGCGACGAACAGACTTCGGGTCTAACTCTGAATTCAGAAAAGCCGGTGCAGCCAGAGCCCCTCTGGCTAAATCTTCAAGGAAGTCTCTGCGGAGACGGAAAAGGTTCTCTACGAACCTACTGCGGTTATTTGGCGCAACAAGGAAGCACGTCCGCAGTCTGATTCCTTTGCTTGTGAGAACTTGGTGGTTCAGTTCGATCAAGGAAGATTTGAAGAAGTCCTCTCTGGGGGTGATCCAATGCTTCGAGCACGGAAGCATAGAAAGGTCTCCACGACCAAGGTTTCAAAGCAGAAACCGGAAGCAGAATTCTGCCAACACCCCTCAGCCTCGCGTGTGGCTAATCAGGTTCCTTGCGAACCAAGTCTCCTCTGTCAAGGCGAGTATGGAAGCCTAAACAGAAGTCTCCAACCAAAGCTTCAGGCGTAGCTACGCCTAAACCGCGCCTCTCTCGCGAAGAAAAAGGCAGGATGCCTGTCTGCTCCAATCATGAAGTCAAGACGGTAATCATACCGTCGCCCAATTCAAAGAGCAGCAATGCCTCGCGCCGGCCTCGTTCTCACGAGCGAAGCTACTGTACCACAGCGTACGCGCAGGGTCCATGACCGCGAAGCTGAAGCCAAAGTACTATCTAAGGCTAATTACCTTCGCAGCAGCATAGCGGGTAAAGCACCACAGCGTGCTCCGCTTTCCAGTGCGTCAAGCACTAAGCTCACGCCTGATGGCGAAGCTACAACCAAAGTACTATTCAGTGCTAATCCCATCTGCAGGGATAAAAGAAGCAGGACATCGTCCTATGTGCGATCCAAAAGAGCCTTTGCGCTCGATTGCGGAGACCCAACGGGTCTGATTTGAGGAAATTGTTGACGGATAGACAAACCTCTTCCCCCTGTTGTCAACAAGTGGGATGTCAATTACTGACACTCCACTCGGTCCATTGCCGGCTGGGACCAATCCCCGCCACGCCTCCAAGACGACGGTCAATTTTTGATCGGCTATCGGTACAGGCCCCGAGGAAACACCGCAAGAGAGAGTACCTCACAAAATCTAGCCTCTGCATCCGTCAACATGACGGAAGGGGACGCGAGCTGCACAGGGGAAGACAAACAGCTGACGACACCCCCCATAGCTCCCCAGATCCAGAATATAGCCCAGGCTTAGGCGAAGTCTTGGTGCATGAAGGAGGTGTTTTCCGAAACACCATATCTAGGGTGGCGATACCCTACAGTTACGAGCAGCCTTCTTCCTCGACGACCCTAGCCTCGCCAGAGCCCAGGAGATCACTCCAATCATTAGACGAAGAAGAAGATGAAGATAGTGGGTATGCCTCTTCGGCGATGGTTAGCTCGGTGCGAACTGACAAAGCATCAGTCAATATGGCTGATAATGTTAACGACGACCTTCGTCGACGCCTGGAAGCTCAGGAGCAAACTTCCAGAACCCAGCAAGAAACTCTGGATAACATTCAACAGATGCTCGCTCAACTCCTGAGTAACCGGAATAACAATGATGCCGGGAGCAATCACGATGAGGAGGAACACTTCAGCAATGAGCAACCAAAGCCGGAGAAATCCAAGGAGGGTTCTTCCTTAGACGCCGAAGTCCTTAAGGGCCTCCAGGCTCAAATCGCATCCCTAACTCAGAGGGATGAATTAAAGAAGGTAGGGGCAGTCCGTCCTTATCCGCTGGAGTAGGATTCGGTGCCATATCTACCGAAGTTCAAACCACCAACGTTGCATACCTATGACGGAAAGAGCTCGCCAAATCAGCACATCTACTATTTCCGGTCTCAGACTGGTAATGTTATAAGCAATGACGCCATCATGGCTAGGCTATTCATTGGCACCTTAAAGGGGGGCATTTGACTGGTTCCGAAGTCTTCCCCCAGGCTCTATCAACTCCTGGATCGACCTGAAAACCCGGTTCCTCTCTCGTTTCTATGAGGACGATACCGAAGTGACCATGGACAAGCTCCTCTCCACTGTGCAGAGGAAGGGCGAATCTGTCCGTGACTACATTGAACGGTTCAGAAACTTATCCTTGATGTGCCCAGCAGGGATGCCACTACCCATGCTCTTACAGACATGCAGACACAACTTCCTAGACCAAGTCGAAGTTCGCATGGGGGCTGTTAAAGCCCACACCTGGAAAGAATTGGCGAACAAGCTGAGATAGCCGAGAAGTCGGCTAAAAAGTTCGAACCATCCACCCTAGAGGCAAATGGGGGATGAACAACAAAGGGCGTAGCGACCTACCGCAATCTTCTCAAGCTAAAGGCAAAGAGACTATGTCTATGGAGTTATCCGGAGATGTACAGTCGAAGACCAAGAAAAGCGGCTTCAACAATCAGGAGCCTAAATTCCCTCCAAAGCAGTACTCCTTCAAAGACGATCAGGTGGTCACGATATTTCATCTGCTCCACAAAGGGAACAAAATGAAACTGCCAGATGCTCGGCGTCCCAATGAGATAGGGCGCACAACCGACCCCAAATATTATCTCTACCATAGGATGATTCACCATCCTACTGACAAGTGTTATGTCCTCAAAGATAGAATTCAAGCCTTGGTCGACGCCGGAGTTCTGACATTGAAGACGGAACAGAAGAAGGTTACTGCCAATATGGTGACTCTCGAGTTCGGCAAAGCTCCAAAGGTCACAGTTCCTGACGGGACTTATTCAGTCTCTGCACCACGGTTGGAAGTCAAGCATCTTCTAGCTACAGCTCAAAACAACAAGGGTCTTGTTCCTTAACATTGGAGACAGGGGAAGTCATGTGGGTACACCCGGACCTCGTCCAAGACGTACAGCGGGATTCAAAGCAGCCCAACTCAAAGGGCAAGTCTTGCAATGTCATCTCCATCCTGTCAGACGACGGCAATCTTACATCGGCTTCCCTCAGTGATTCCGAAGGAGAAAAGCATGCTTGCGCAGCGCAAGCCGATGCGCCTCAACAGACGGGCACCCGATCCGGAAAATCATACTTAAGGCAGTATGAGAAGTCTACTGACGAGACACAACAGCAAACGACATCAGTACAAGTACCAGCATCCACTCCAATCCCAATCAAGGGAAAAGAGAGGCCTAAGGAGGTACGATTCGACCACGTGTTGAAGAAACCACCAGGCCAAGGTTTGATATGCCCTTTCGGTTTGACATATTGGCTCAACTGGCCAATATCCCAGCTCGTATCACTATACACGAGCTCCTTTACCTCTCAAAATAAACAAGAGAAGCACTCAGGGAGGTGCTAGCCAATTCAGAATCCTTTCTGACATGCGTGCCAGAAATCCCTAACGATGACGTTCAGTCTCCTTGCCCAGAATGTCATCATGCACAATCCAAGGTGCCTGCCATTACATTCACGGCGGAAGAAAGATGCTTCTCAAAGACAACAAGCATGATCGACCTCTGTACTACACCGGATATATCGGTTCAACATGCATTGAAAGAATACAAGTCGATCCGGGGTCTGCACTCAGCATCATCCCCAAAGGCTTCTCTACTTCCTCGGCATACCATTGTACAGGTTGTCCGCAACCACTACTACAATATACGATTTCAACGCCGGGAGCAGTCATCCACTGGGGAAAATTTGACTCCGTTGCAGAATCGGGAGCCTGAAGTCAGAAGTGACATGCTATGTCATTGACGCTGACACATCATATAACCTGCTGCTGGGACGGCCATGGATCCATGCCAACTGGATCGTTCCCTCTACTCTGCACCAGTGCTTCAAATATGTGAAGATGATGCGACAGTATGAACTGTCTTTGCTGAAAGACAACCATTCAAAGGGGTGGAAAACTACTTCATTGACGCTCTCCTGTATCAAGAGGCCGGTGGAGCACTCAAGAACCGTTGCCGGACGATGATGGAAGTGGCAACGAGACGGATTCAGAATCTGAAGCAGGCATGCCAGCCATTCTGATTGGTGAACCAATATAGCATGTCTCAATAATCCCCTATGTAATACTCCTTCAGAGGATGAAGGTGAATGGGTAATTAATGATAATATTTCTTTTGATTATCCCGCGACTGTTGGGCTATTGGAATCTATTACGGATAGCTCCCTACACATGCCTTTACATAAGCCAAGTGCGTCCAATACACCCATGGAATCCGCAGAAGGAGCCGTCTTGGTGATCCCGCCATCCAAAGAGGGTCAGTTACCGATAATCTTCGGTAGAACCCAACCACGGGGACCCACGGTCGCAGATTCAAGTTCAGACTCAGACACTCCACAATTCTTTCATTACGCGCAGTCAGCGCGCCATATTATGAAGAAAATGGGATACGACTTGAAGCATAGAGCAGGCCTGAATTTCGAAAAAGGAAGGCGCGGTTTGATGCGGAACTTCGTGCCTAAAGGGAAGCCTGCAAATTACTATGATAGTACACGCAGGGGGTTGGGATACGTTACACCCACATCGTCAGCAACGGTTCAAGCCAAGGACGATGGATCAATTCCATCACATTCAGCCTCATCCTCCGAGTGGGATTCAGATGTCAGTATAGGAGGAATGTTCGAAAACCTCACTGCTAATATGACCTCAAGCAGTCAATTGGAGCCCGTAGAAGCCACTGACGATGAGCAATGGGCCCAGCAATTAGACCTTCAATGGGAAAAGCGATTCGAATCGCGCGAACCACCTACTGAAGACAAGGTAATGCAGGTCAACTTGGGTAATCAAGACCACCCTAAGCCCATCTTTATAAGTGAAAGCCTATCACTTACAGAGAAGGAGGAATTGATAATACTCGTAAAGGAGTATATAGATGTCTTCGCGTGGAGCTACGAAGATATGCCCGGACTTGATCCACAGGTCGCTATGCACCATCTAAACATCAAGCCTAACGTCAAGCCAGTCATGCAGCAACAACGTCGGTTTCGCCCGAACATTATGGAAGCTATTGAAGCCGAAGTTCACAAACTCATTGCATGTGGCTTCATCCGGGAGGAACAACATCCAAATTAGGTAGCTAACATCGTCCCCGTCCTCAAGAAGAACGGGAAAATACGGATCTGCATCGACTACCGTGATCTCAATACAGCCTGTCCCAAAGACGAATTCCCACTGCCCATCACCGACGTCATGATTGACAATACATGCGGGTTCGAAAGAATGTCTTTCATGGACGGCTTTTCAGGATACAACCAGATTAAGATGTATCCCGACGACGAGAAGCATACTTTGTTCCGAACACCATTGGGGGTATACTGCTACACTGTAATGCCTTTCGGACTGAAGAACGCCGGAGCAACCTATCAGCGGGCAATGAGTACAATCTTCCGCAATCATCTCCGAAAAACGGTGGAGTGCTATGTCGACAACATTGCCGTCAAAAGCCGCAACAAGATCGCGACCTGAGAACGATGTTCGACATAATGCGGGCTCATCAACTGAAAATGAACCCGACAAAATCCTTCTTGGGAGTGTCAAGTGGCAAGTTCTTGGGTTCATTGTTACGTCAAAAGGGATTCATCTTGACCCAGACAAAGTCAAAGCCATTCAGAGCATGCATCCACCAAGGAATCTTAAAGAGCTCAGAGGCTTGCAAGACAGACTGGCTTATATTAGAAGATTCATTGCAAATCTCTCAGGCCGCTGTCAACCGTTCACCCGACTCATGAAAAGGGTGCTTCCTTCGTATGGGATCAAGCTTGCCAAGAAGCTTACGAAGACATCAAGAGGTACCTCACAAAACCTCCAGTCTTGGTGGCCCCTACATCAGGGAAACCATTTTTTTGCTTTATGTAAAAGCTCTGGATTACTCCCTCGGTGCCCTCCTCGCTCAAAAGGACGACAATGGCCACGAGCAGACCATTTATTATCTGAGCAGAACTCTCATAGGAGCGGAATCTCGCTACAAACCTATCGAGAAAGAGTGTTTAGCTCTCGTCTTCGCTGTTCAGAAGACACGACATTATTTGGTCGGCCAGACCATACATGTCATCTCCAGAGTAAACCCATTGCGCCTTCTTATGACGAAGCCAGGATCATTGAATTCAAGATTGGCTAAGTGGGTACTTTTATTGTCTCAATACGACATGATTTTCACCCCTCAGAAGGCGGTTAAAGGCCAGGCCCTTGCAGAGTTCTTGGCTGCTCATCTAGTTCCAGTGCATTCAAAACTTCACGAAGATATCCCTGATCAAGTCTTCGAGTCTTATGCAACCTCAAAAGAGGAAGTATGGCAGATGTTCTTTGATAGAGCATCGCGAATGGGCCCTAAAGGCAAAATTATTGCCGGAGCGGGGGTTGTGTTTATCTCCCCGCAGAACCATTCTCTTCCCCGAGCATTTTCTCTAACAGATTCATGCTCCAACAATGTAGCAGAATATAATGCTCTGCTCATTGGTCTTCAGCTCGCTCATGGAATGGGGGTACGCTACCTTGAAGCCTACGGCGATTCAAAATTGATCATCAATCAGGTTAAAGGCGAATACGAAGTCCACCATGAGGACTTGGTGCCTTATTACCACATAGCCATCGAATTGGCTAACCTATTTGAAGGCTTTTATATCGGGCATGTGTCTCGATCTCAAAACACCAAAGCGGATGCTCTTGCTGCATTAGCTACAACACTAGCCTTACCAGCCGACACCGAGTATCACCTCACAGTCGCAACTCGACATCTTGTATGCTCTAAGCACATGCTAAGAACTCGAGAAGTCTATAATGTCTCCACGGATCTTGAGCCGAGAGATTGGCGCTTTTCTCTCATTGACTATGCTTTGCACGGTCTGCTTCCAGACGATCCTAAAGAAGCGGCGTCCGTCAGATGAAGGTCTCTCCGTTTCTACTACGATCCGACTTTGAAGACACTTTACCATCGGTCATATGATGGTCTCCTCTTCCGTTGCCTTTCTCATTCAGAGGCACAAGAGGCGCTCCAAGAAGCGCATGACGGTACTTGTGGAGCTCATCAGCCAGGTCCTAAACTTAAGGACAGGTTGCACAGACTTGGATACTATTGGCCAACTATGATAGCCGATGCCACCCAATATGCACGAAGGTGTAAAGCATGTCAAATTCATGCGGATTTCATACAGCAGCCTTCGGAGCTGCTCCACCTGACTGTTGCTTCATGGCCATTTGAAGCATGGGGAATCGACGTCGTAGGGCCAATCAGCCCCTCTTCGACAAAAGGACACCGGTTTATCCTGGCAATAACTGACTACTTTTCAAAGTGGGCAGAAGCTATACCACTGACTGAAGTCAAAACCTCTAATGTGGTAATTTCATCAAGCACCATGTCATCCATCGATTTGGTGTCCCTAGGCGGATCATCCACGACAACGGTCCCCAATTCATAAGCCAAGTATTCTATCGGTTGCGATAAATACCGAATTCAGAATGTGGCTTCAACTGCCTATAATCCCGCCGCTAACGGTTTAGCGGAGGCATTCAACAAAACGATCATCAAGCTACTCAAGAAATTCGTCTCCTCGAACAAGCGAGATTGGAACGACAAGCTTGGTGAATGTCTTGGGCCTACCGAACCACGGTTCGGACACCGACAGGCAATACGCCTTTTTTCCTGGTATATGGGTGCAAAGCAGTCATCCCGTTGGAAATCCAGATGCCGTCATTGCGAGTCGCTCTGACCACTAAGATCACATCAGAAGACAATGATCGATTGCGTCTTCAAGAGCTCGAAGCCCTAGATGAGAAGCGACTTCAAGCCCAGCAACATATTGAGCTATATCAAGCTCGAATCTTAAAGGCCTTCAATAAGAAGGTCAAACAGAGGGTCTTCTAGAAAGGAGACCTGATTTTAGCCGTCAGACGACTGATGATTATGACGCATAAGACCAAAGGCAAATTTCAGCCTAAATGGGAAGGACCGTTTGTGATAGAAACAGTCTATTCAAACGGAGCATACCACCTTATGACTTCAGATGGCAACCTACTCATGATGCCTGAATGGGAAAGAATCGTGTTGTAGATTGCACAGATATGATGTAAAAGAAAGAAGGTTTAGAGTCAACCTTTGTGCTTGATCAATCCACAAATGTATTTATAAGGTCAATGTATCCTTTCCAATCTCCGTTATAGCAAAGGCTATACCGGGTCGATTCTCGGGAGAGCTAGCGATGGAAGCGTTACGGTTCGAAGTGAAACAAGAAAACGAAGATTCTTATTTGTATTTACACAAATGCAAAAAACATGGAAAAGAAAATAGAAGAAGTGGTTGATTTGTGCATGATGGAAAAGAAACCAAAAGAACTTTAGTAAAGTGTATTGCTATGAGAAAAGAAGCTAGTAAAGAAAATGTTTGGAAGACTTTAGATGAGAGAGTACATGGCTAGCTAACTTTACTTCGCTAACTTACTAAACTCAATGGTGATGCTTGATTGTCTCATGTTGATTCATTGACAATAGAGATAACTTGCTTGTTTGTTCAAGTACTTTACCGTTTTGAAGATGAGTGTTCCTTAAGTTCTTAGCTTGAAGCCTCATTGATTCATTGGCTCTCTAGATAGATTATCAATGATAAACTCTAGGATTGGTACTCAGGGATGCTAGGTTAGAAGAATCAACATTCATTTAAACATTCAAGACATAACAACAAATTAGCTTGAAGTAAAGAAGTTGTTCTACAAGTAGCACATGTTTGGTGATCCATCTCCATGTTCCATCAAGGCTCTTGTTCTAGACAAGGCTCTAAATGAGGCACACATGAGTCATATGGAGTATGTACAAGCATTCACCAAGGGAAAGCAACTCTACTTCCTTGGTAAGTAAAAGAAACTCTCACAATGCAAGTATAAAGATAAACAATCATCCAAAGAGATAGAAGTTAGCTAGGTACATTGTTAGCTAGCCATGCAATAGAAATTTAGCTATCCATTACACAAGTAACAAAATAACAATTCATGATGTAAAGCAAAGAGAAGTAAAGCAATGAAAATGCAAGAGAAGTAAAACAAGAAAGTAATGCAATGTAAAACGTACTAGAGCTTGCAAAGAGAAGACGAAGCTTTGATTAACCCTTATTACAAGTGATGTCACCTCCTTGATTACAAGCTTTCAACAGCACTCACTCTCTCTCTTTGACAAAATCTTTAGGAGGAAGAAGATGGAGACTAAAACCTAGGAGAAGACTAAAACAAATACAAGAGTTTCCCTAGTTCTCTCCTCTCTCTTCTCTGTTCTCTCTTTTCTCTTCTCTGTTCTCTGTTGCGCTCGTGCAGACCCTGGTCCTCTATTTATAGCCCTCAGTGAGAAGGATCTAGAGCCCTGGCCGTTGGCGCAAAATCTGGGATCTAACAGCTTCATAACCGCCGCAAATTGGCGGGAAAATCTAGGTTTTGGCGGCAAAATCTGGGCCGTTGAGTCCAGATTTTTGGTACAGGTTCGTTGCGAAGTTGTTATCCACGTGGCCTTCTGGAAGATTTAGTTTGCGCGCGGATCTCTCCTAAATCCAGATTCAAATCTTAGGCTCTTTTTGGGCTTTTGAATTAATCTCTTTAATTATTGCTAATTAAGAGATTTATGGGCTTTCTCTCTTTTAAGTTGTGGACCTGCAAAAATAGAGAGAAAAGGATTAAAAATCACATTTTATATACAATATGCATGGTATGAAAGTGGTAAAATATGCAAATATGTATAACAATCACACCCCATACCTAGCTTTTGCTCGTCCTCGAACAAAAAGAAAGAAAAAAGAAAATCCTAACTAATTTATTACACCACTTTCGTAGGTGACACGATTGCACTGAGCACGTGCAACAAGCCGTTAAACCTCTAGGTTACCCTAGAGGAGGGTGTTGTCTCCTGAGGGTTTTCAACGGATTGCACGCACAAAATCCATAAAGAAAAATAAAAGGGTTAGTGAATTTTTTGATCTATGTTTTAAAGATTCTAACTGAGCTATAGGTTTCTGGTTACCCTAAACTTTTCATTCCTCTTATAAGTGTCTATTTGGAATTTTGTTTTCAGCTTAGGTTAAGATTTTAAGGAAAAGATCAAAAACCGGATTTTGCATCAATCCTAGGATATATACATCTATAAATATGAAGGATCTTTCTTAGACTAAGTTCATTTATTTACTAATATATAAAATTTTTTTTTCTTTTTTTTTATTTACAATGTTTATTTATTTACATTTCCTTAGCATCCTTAGGCTTTCTAGTTTACCCTTGTAGCGAGCCTTTAACCGATGACTCCCAAACCAGACGGTCTTAGGGCACCAGATGAGAAAACATCCCTCGGGTTTAAGGTCTCGAGTAAAAAAGGCCACGAAGGAATTAAGGACTTAACCACTTTAGGCGTGATCGGCAATGCTTCTTGAGGCACGGCTAACCAGCTTAGTCAGTGGCTAATGTTGGCCCAAGAGGTTACACTCTCCAATTGTTTTGTTTTGATGATGACAAACCAAATAAGAGCTATTTGGTACTAATGAATTTGCTTAAGATAAGTTTCAGGTTAAGTTCCATGTTTGGAGGCCATTGCTTACTATTGCAACAACTTCTAGGTTCATAAAGCTATGAAGGCATATTGCACATCAAGGAAGGATCATAGAAGAAGAAGGCTCTAGCAAGGATAGCATGGCTCAAAGACTTGAAGATTGCTCTAGAAGTCTTTAATTATTTTCTTTTTAGTTTTATAGTTTGTTAAAGAATAGTGGATAGGTTTGAAGCTCTATCACACACGTTTTTGCGTACATACTTAATCCAAAATAATTTCTTATAATTTATACAAAAATATTTTGCATACAAGATTTTGCCTACAGATATATATTTATGTTTTATGGTAACCCTGTTCAAAAGTATTTTTGTCAAAATCAAAATTCCTTTTAATTTTCTGTCCAAAACCTGGTTTTTGACCTGAGCCAGTCGACCGGACCTATGTCAGGTTTGGCCGGTCGACCGGCCCAGTCGACTGTAGTTCTGGGTGTACATGTATCAGTGTGCACGTTTTTTGCGGTCGACCGCACGGTCGACCGACTGTAACTCAGTCTGCTCTCGGATAGATTGGGTCGACCAGGTGGTCGACCGCTGGCCTGTAACGGTCATAATTTTGAACGTGCGGTCGACCGGCCAGTCGACCGAACTATCCGTTGAACAGTAAACGGCTATTTTCTGGACTGTTTTAAATTTTGTCTTTTTGTGTTTAAAATTAGTTTAAGGGATATATTTCAAACCTAATACTCTCTGATTAATCCTAATTATGTTTTATCCCTAAACCCTAGCCCTCTCCTATAAATAGGGGTGTTTGGGGAGAGATTGGTTACAACAATTAATTACAAGAGAAAAATTCCAAAAGTTTCCAAGTTTAAGGCTTTCAAAAGATCTTGGTTTTTGTGCTGAAATTCTCTCATTCTCTGAAGTGTTTTTTAAAAGAATTCTTTGATTTCATTTTCTTTTCTCCTTGCACACAAGAGCTTCATTCCTACTCATTGTTCTCTAAGGACCTTTTGTAAGGGAAGAGAATTTTTGCAAGAGAGAGTTTGTGATCTTTTGACTACCCAGAGATTACTTGTACTTGAGATTGTGTTACCGGGTACTCCTGTGGAGTTGGGTACTGCGGTTATTGTGTAACTGTCTTTGTGATAGTGAAGTGGTTAGAATCCTTCTGGGGAAGGCGGGGAAGTAGAGCTGGGTGCTCGAACCTCGATAACAATTCCTTGTGTTTGCGTTTGGTTTACTTTCTTGTGCTCATTACTTGCTTTCACTTGTCATTATTATTTTCACTTGTTTTCATTCACATTGTCAATCATATTCCCATACAACAAGGTTGCATTGCGCACCTCTAACTCATTTTAAGAGGAAGCCGGAGGAAGGAGTTCAGAGCCCTTAATAGGGAATTCGGCTCTTAGTCTTGTTTTGGGAGATTGTTGCATCATTGTTTTAAAATTGTCCATTGATTAGCATCATCACCTATTCACCCCCCTCTAGGTGATTTTCAATTGGTATCAGAGCTTGGACTCTAGGTTTGGCTTAACATCCATAGAGAGATCCTTAAAATTTGCTAATCAATATTTTCATTCATACATTCATACACTAGTAAACATGGCCGATAACATTAAAACCCCTCCTAAATTTGATGGACTTAATTTTCCTATTTGGAAGGTTAGGATGACTATATTTTTGCAATCTTTGGGTAGCTTAGTGCCCAAGTCCTTGACCAAACCCTATGTAGCACCCGATAGCGATGAGAGCACTTGGACTGACTTCAACTTTAGAGAATATGAGGCTAACTCCAAGGCCCAAAATTCCCTCTTAACCGCCTTGAATGAGGATGACCTTACACGGGTAATTCATTGCCAATCCGCCTATGAGATTTGGCAACACTTATTGGTCACACATGAAGGGACTTCACAAGTCAAGAGAGCTAAGATAGATCTCTTGAGGTCTCAATATGAATCATTTAAAATGCTTGATGATGAAACTATTGATTTTATGATTACAAGGTTTACTAAAATTATCAATGCTCTTTCTTCCTTAGGTGATGTCATCTCCAACGATCAAAAGGTGCGGAAAGTAATTCGGGCGCTTCCTCTATCTTGGGAGATAAAGGCCACCACCTTAAAGGAGTTAAACGACAAGGATGAGATGGACCTCATTAGCCTCATTGGGAACTTAAAGACCCATGAGATGGAGAAGAAAGCAAGAAAAGAGGCCGCTCCAACAAAGAAGAAATCAATAGCTTTCAAGTCTTCATCCACCCTTGAAGACGATGAGGAAGATGAAGAAGAAGATGAGGAGCTCTCCCTCCTTGTGCGAAACATGAAAAGATTGTACCGGAAGAAAAAGCTCAACTTCAAAGAAAGTTTGAAGGCAAAGAGGAGAAAAGAATTATATGTCTCAATTGCCGAAGGCTAGGACACATCATGGCGGATTGCCCGGAGTTCAAAAAGAAGATGACCTCCTCCTTCAAACCAAAGAAGTCGCAAGAAAAGAAAGCTTACAAGGCAACATGGGATTCGGAAAGCGAGTCCGAAGAAGAAGCGGATACCGCGAATATGTGTTTCATGGCAAACACACCAAAGGTAACCCCTTAATCTCTTGATGAGGAATATGATGGTTTGAGTAAAGAAGTTATTGTGCATGCCTTTGTTGAACTCTCCGAAACTTATGATAATATGAAAATTGAATGTCTTAAATTACAAAAGGAAGTTGCTTTTCTTAAAAATCAACTTGGTATGGTTTCTAAAGAAAAGGATGATATCTCTTCAAAACTTATTTCTATTCAAAATGAATTTAGTGCCTACAAGGTTTCTTGTAAGGCAAAAGCTCCTATTGTAAATGAAAAAGAAATTTCTTCTTTTAAATCTAAAATGATTAATTTTGAAAAGGTTTTGAAAGATTGTGCTTTTAACACCAAGAGGCTTGAAGAAAAGTTTTCTAAAAAGCACACCTCTCATGCTAAAGATTCACATGTTAAGATTCCTCATGCTCACACTACACACAAATCTTCTCATTTTCATGCTCACAATTCTCATGCTCACAAATCACACACTCACTATGCTTTTAAATATGGTAGAGTGTATAGATGTACTTATTGTGGTAAAAATGGACATTTAGCTAAGTTTTGTTATGACCAAGTAAATAGGACCAATAATCTTGTTTGGGTTAATGAAACTAACTCTTTAGGACCCAAGAAAATGTGGGTACCAAAATCAAGTCCTAAATTATTTGATGTAGGTACACACCAAGGCTCCAAGACGTAGGGAGCGGTGGTACCTTGATAGTGGTTGTTCAAGACACATGACGTGGGATATCAACAACTTTACAACCCTATCAAAGTACATGGAAGGTGGCTCCGTCACCTTCGGGGATGACTCCAAAGGAACTATCATCGGTATAGGTAACATTCAAATTGGTGCATCTCCTATTATAGAGAATGTTGTTTTAGTAGATGGTTTAAAACATAATTTGCTTAGCATTAGTCAACTTTGTGACCGTGGACTTAAAGTTGTTTTTGATGATTCTTCTTGCAAGATTTTTGATGTTAAATCCGATGTTTGTATTCTTACCGGTTTTCGTGACAATAATGTTTATATCATTGACATGCTTAATTTAGATTGTTCTACTAAATGCTTGAAATGCTTTTGATGAAAATTCTTGGCTTTGGCATAGAAGATTAGGACATGCATCTTTTGAACATCTTTCTAGGATTAATTCAAAGGAATTGGTGAAGGGTATTCCTTGCTTGAAGTTTGAGAAAGACCGCATTTGTGGTGCGTGCCAACTTGGGAAACAAACCAAGTCTTCCTTCAAACTAATCAAGGATATCATGTCAAC
This sequence comes from Agave tequilana, assembly GCA_038442645.1. Classification (NCBI taxonomy): domain Eukaryota; kingdom Viridiplantae; phylum Streptophyta; class Magnoliopsida; order Asparagales; family Asparagaceae; genus Agave; species Agave tequilana. The sequence continues at coordinate 78,703 of JAVJIF010021944.1, read as the reverse complement.
TAGGCCTTTAGAATTAATTCATATGGATTTATTTGGACCAACTAAAACTAAGAGTTTAAATGGTAGTAGATTTGCATTTGTTTTAGTTGATGATTTTTTCCGTTTCACTTGGGTTTTCTTTTTGGAACACAAAGATCAAACCTTTTCTCATTTTAAGATTTTTCGAAAAAGGGTTGAAAAAGAAAAGGGTTTCCGATTTTGAAAATAAGGAGTGATAGAGGTGGTGAGTTTGTGAACCAACTCTTCAAGACTTATTGTGATGAAAAGGGAATTAAGCATGAAATGTCTTGTCCTAGAACTCCACAACAAAATGGAGTTGTAGAAAGGAAAAATAGAACACTTCAAGAGATGGTTAGGACAATGATAAGTGAATATGACCTCCCTCAATATTTATGGGCCGAGGCCGTAAACACCGCATGCTATATAACAAACCGTATTTATTTGTGTAAAAATTCTTCCAAAATATCTTTTGAAATGTATCATTCTAGAAAACCTAATGTTGCATATTTTAAAGTTTTTGGATGCAAGTGTTTTGTTTTAAATACTAAAGAGAATTTGGGTAAATTTGATGCTAAGGCTTATGAAGCTATCTTTGTGGGATATTCTTCTACTAGCAAAGCATATAGAGTATTTAATAGATCTTCACATACTATTGAAGAAACCATGCATGTTAAATTTGAAGAATCTAATGTGGTTGTTGAGAATGTTGTAGAGATTGAACCATTAGGTGAAGACATGGAGAGACTATCCTTAAAGGACTCACCTGCTCAAGAAGATAAGCAAGAATCAATTGGTGATGTTCAAGAGGATAAAGAGGAAAGCTCTCAACCGCTTCCCAAAGCTTGGAGATATGCTACAAATCATCCTAAGGAGCTCATCTTGGGTGATGCATCTAAAGTAGTCACAACGCGCTCCAAACTCCATGACCTATGCGGTAACTTTGCTTTCATTTCTCACTTTGAACCCAAAGGCATTCTCGAAGCCGAGACGGACCCATATTGGTTGCTTGCCATGCAAGAGGAACTCAATCAATTTGAGCGCAACCAAGTTTGGCACCTTGTTCCTAAGCCCCACGATAGACCAATAATTGGTACTAAGTGGATCTTTAGAAACAAGATAGATGAGTCCAGAAATGTCATTAGGAATAAAGCTAGGTTAGTGGCCCAAGGTTACACTCAAGTTGAGGGAATTGACTTTGAGGAGACCTTTGCACCCGTAGCACGGCTTGAAGCCATACGGATGACACTAGCTTTTGCATCTTTCAAAAATTTTAAACTTTTTCAAATGGATGTGAAAAGTGCATTTTTGAATGGTTTTATTAATGAAGAAGTTTATGTTTCTCAACCTCCCGGTTTTGTTGATCATGTTCATCCCGATTTTGTTTTTAAACTTGATAAAGCTTTGTATGGATTGAAACAAGCTCCAAGAGTTTGGTATGAAAGGCTTTCTAGTTTTCTTATTTCAAATGATTTTATTAAAGGCAAAGTAGACACAACTCTCTTTACTAAGCATGTTGATAATGACATTTTAATTGTGCAAATTTATGTTGATGATATAATCTTTGGTTCTACTAATGAGCTTTTATGCAAGGATTTTGAAAAGGTCATGCAACTTGAATTTGAAATGTCTTCAATGGGTGAGCTCAATTTCTTCCTTGGACTCCAAATCAAGCAATTGCAAAATGGGACGTTCATAAGTCAAGCCAAGTACGCAAAGGAACTCGTAAAGAAGTTTGGACTTGAAGGTTCAAAGACTTGCAACACTCCCATGGCAACTACAACCAAGCTTGATAAAGATGACCAAGGTAAAAATGTTGATATTAAATTATATAGAAGCATGATAGGAAGTCTTTTATATTTAACGGCAAGTAGGCCGGATATCATGTTTAGTGTGTGTCTTTGTGCTAGATTTCAATCGTGTCCTAAAGAGTCCCATCTTATTGCGGTAAAACGCATTATTCGTTATATTAAGGGCACTATTGGGATGGGTCTATGGTATCCGAAAATCGGAGATTTCTCAATGACGAGTTATTCGGATGCCGACTATGCGGGTTGTAGAGTAGATAGAAAGAGTACTAGTGGGACATGTCAATTTCTTGGTAATTGTCTTATTTCATGGTCCTCTAGGAAACAAAATTCCGTAGCACTCTCAACCGCCGAGGCGGAGTATGTTGCCGCGGGGGCTTGTTGTGCACAAGTCCTTTGGATGAAACATACTCTCCTTGATTATGATTTGTATTTTGACCATATAAAAATATTTTGTGATAATATACATATGACAAAGAATGCAAATCAACATAGTAAGACCAAACACATTGAGATTAGATATCACTTTCTTAGAGATCATTTTGAGAAAGGAGATATAGTTATTGATTATGTTTCTACGGATTTGCAATTAGCCGATATTTTCACTAAACCACTTGATTTTGCTAGGTTTTCTTTCATTTGTGGTGAACTTAATGTTTGTGTTATTGAATAAAAATGTTTTCATAACCCTTTTTGATGTATGACAAAAGGGAGAGAATGAGTTTTTATGATAGAATTATGAATTCATATGGTTTTGGTTCCATATGAGTTTATATATATATATATATATATATATTTTGTTTTGATGAGTTTTCATGAATTCTTGTAATTTGAGTTTAAGTGTTTTGCAAGTGTTTTGTGTTTTATATTTTCATGGCTTTTGGTTTCTTGATGTTTACTTGCAAATTACAAATTACATTGTTTTCCCTTGTTTAATATAGCATAATTTGAGGGCGAGCTTTCTCCTCCCCTATATTTTTGTTTATAGCCTATTTGTTTTGTCATCATCAAAAAGCGGGAGATTGTTGGCCCAAGAGGTTACACTCTCCAATTGTTTTGTGTTTTGATGATGACAAACAAAATAAGAACTATTTGGTACTAATGAATTTGCTTAAGATAAGTTTCAGGTTAAGTATCATGTTTGGAGGCCATTGCTTGCTATTGCAACAACTTCTAGGTTCATAAAGCTATGAAGGCATATTGCACATCAAGGAAGGATCATAGAAGAAGAAGGCTCTAGCAAGGATAGCATGGCTCAAAGACTTGAAGATTGCTCTAGAAGTCTTTAATTATTTTCTTTTTAGTTTTATAGTTTGTTAAAGAATAGTGGATAGGTTTGAAGCTCTATCACACACGTTTTTGCGCACATACTTAATCCAAAATAATTTCTTATAATTTATACAAAAATATTTTGCATACAAGATTTTGCCTACAGATATATATTATGTTTTAGGGTAATCCCTGTTCAAAAGTATTTTTGTCAAAATCAAAATTCCTTTTAATTTTCTGTCCAAAACCTGGTTTTTGACCTGAGCCAGTCGACCGGACAGTCGACCGGACCTATGTCAGGTTTGGCCGATCGACCGGCCCAGTCGACTGTAGTTCTGGGTGTACATGTATCAGTGTGCACGTTTATGCGGTCGACCGCACGGTCAACCGACTGTAACTCAGTCTGCTCTCGGATAGATTGGGTCGACCGGGCGGTCGACCGCTGGCCTGCAACGGTCATAATTTTGAACGTGCGGTCGACCGGCCAGTCGACCGAACTATCCGTTGAACAGTAAACGGCTATTTTCTGGGCTGTTTTAAATTTTGTCTTTTTGTGTTTAAAATTAGTTTAAGGGATATATTTCAAACCTAATACTCTCTGATTAATCCTAATTATGTTTATCCCTAAACCCTAGCCCTCTCCTATAAATAGGGGTGTTTGGGGAGAGATTGGTTACAACAATTAATTACAAGAGAAAAATTCCAAAAGTTTCCAAGTTTAAGGCTTTCAAAAGATCTTGGTTTTTGTGCTGAAATTCTCTCATTCTCTGAAGTGTTTTTCAAAAGAATTCTCTGATTTCATTTTCTTTTCTCCTTGCACACAAGAGCTTCATTCCTACTCATTGTTCTCTAAGGACCTTTTGTAAGGGAAGAGAATTTTTGCAAGAGAGAGTTTGTGGTCTTTTGACTACCCAGAGATTACTTGTACTTGAGATTGTGTTACCGGGTACTCCTGTGGAGTTGGGTACTGCGGTTATTGTGTAACTGTCTTTGTGATAGTGAAGTGGTTAGAATCCTTCTGGGGAAGGCGGGGAAGTAGAGCTGGGTGCTCGAACCTCGATAACAATTCCTTGTGTTTGCGTTTGGTTTACTTTCTTGTGCTCATTACTTGCTTTCACTTGTCATTATTATTTTTACTTGTTTTCATTCACATTGTCAATCATATTCCCATACAACAAGGTTGCATTGCGCACCTCTAACTCATTTTAAGAGGAAGCCGGAGGAAGGAGTTCAGAGCCCTTAATAGGGAATTCGGCTCTTAGTCTTATTTGGGAGATTGTTGCATCATTGTTTTAAAATTGTCCATTGATTAGCATCATCACCTATTCACCCCCCCTCTAGGTGATTTTCAGCTAAGTATTTATTATTTATTTATGTACATCTCTTTTTTTATATATATATTTTTTATTATATATATATATGTAAATAAAATCACAAAGTCTTTGATTAATCCTTCAATATGTTAATGTTTATATCTAAAGAAAGAATTAAAATCTAGTAATTTTTCTAATCCTTTATTACTTAACCTAAAAATCTAACAAAACTCCTCTTTTCAACTTATAATTAGAAATCTTAATTTAGAGCTTCCTTAATCCCTAAGTTTCAAGTTTGATTCTTTAAAAATGGATCAAAGAATTTCTTCTTATTTTTTTTATATATATATTTTTTATTTTTTATTTTTTTATTTTTTTATTTTTCTAAAAGAAAAAGTAAAATCTAAAAAGAAAGTAGAAAATCTCTAAAGAAAGGTAAAATCTAAAAGAAAATAAAAACCTAAAAAGAAAGTGAAAAATCCTAAAAAAATAAAAGGCCTAAAAAGAAAGTGAAAAAATCCTATGTTAGCATCTACCTCCCCATACCTATCTCATGCATTGTCCCCAATGCATGCAAGATGAAATGATGCATGAAATAGGTAAAGGATAAAGCTACTCCCTCTGTCGTTTTGGACCCGCGGTGGTGCTAGGTCCAGCCGACTGTGATCTCCTCAACGCTGCCTCCATACTATCTAATCGAGAGGATTGCTCCTCTACCTTCTTTCTCAGCCTCACTTGACCCCTAAAGATTTTCTTCATGCCCTTCCACATGGTGGACATGAAGGTTCGTGACTCAGTTGGGGGGTCCTGCCTCCAGAATTGTGGCTCATCTATCTCCTCCAGGCTTTCCTCCGAAGAGGACTCCACAGGTACATCCTCAGGCTGGGCACTGGGTGTCCAGAGCGCCTGCAAGCAACCATTATACGAACTGGTGAGTCTTTCTACAGTAACAGGCACTCGTTCAAATGTATTAAAGACAGCGTCTGATATAAAATTTTTACACAGGCGTGTGATTAAGATTGAATGGGAATGCTTGGCACCCCGAGTGCGGGAGGAATTGTCAAGAATGGCATGGAAGATGGCCCTATTCAAACAGACCGTGTGGTTATGTGTCATTAAATCATGGATTATTTGTAACACGGGTCTGTTAAAGGAAGATTGATGGTCAAGCCCAAAAATGTTACGTTGGACCCAGCGTCCAATACAATGAATATTTCGAAAAGTCGTGTTGGCTTTGAGCCCACGTCCTGAATTGTACAGCGGACCCCCATGATGGTTATGTAATCTAGTAACGGCAAGGGGTCACTATGGTGGGGATAAATAGGGACATCAGTGATTTCAGCAATGAGTGGGATTGTGACAAAGATGTCACCGAATGGCATGTGTACTACAAATTGGTGCGTGTCAAAATTCACAGACGCATGATCAATTGAATTATAAAAAGTAGTGACAAGATCAGGGCAATAATATGCATCGTTCTCATTGTGATCATAGACCAAAGAGTACCAATTCCATGCACGTATTCTATCCACAAAGATGTGCCTATATCCCCCACTATCATTCAAAAGTATGGAAAAATCCCTTTCCACAAACAAATTCGGGGCCATGTATGATAATGGAATTAAAGCAAAGGATTTTAGGATGAGAAATCGAACCACCCCCGGAGATCGTGGGGGGAAATCCAAAAACAGTTGTGCAGAAGGCACCCAGGACATAATCTGGAAGAATGGCTCTGGATCTGTCACTAGAAGTAGAAATCAGTCAGGCAGAATTTTTCTGGGCGCCAGAAGTGGCCGGAGTATGGCGGATTTGCGGCCGGAAAAGGGAAATTGCGGCAGATCAAAGGATTTTGGTGAAGGGAAAATTTCAGAGTTTGGCTTCGGGAAGAAGGAGTTTAGATCTGAGGGTAAGTCTGCGTTTGAGGGAGAAGGAGTAGGTGAGGAGAGTATTTATAGGGGGGAGAGAAAATGGAATTTCCAATTTTATCCCTAGGTCAAAGGTGTATTTACAAACCTAGGGTAAAGAAGTGGAAAATGAAGATGACCCTAGGAAAAGAGGTAAAATCCTAGGAAAAAGTCTCTCATTTTTTTTATTTATTTTTATTTTTTTTATTGTTATTTACAAAATTTTATTCAAAAAATGGTCCCAAAATGATATACAGGAAAATGCTCGGGAAACTATACAGATGGAGTGGTCACAAATAAACTGGGTCACAAAGACCCAATTCATGAACTTCGTGTGACACGGAATCAGTGGTAAAGAATGGCTTTAGACGTTGACCGTTCACAGTGAATTTGTTACCATTATTCGGGTCAAGAATCACAATCGCACCATGGGAGAAGACATTTTGAACAATGAATGGCCCTGACCACCTGGTTCTCAATTTACCAGGGAAAAGGTGGGGTCGTGAATTGTACAACAGAACCTTTTGTCCTACGACAAAAATTTTCCTGTGAATGGATTTATCGTGAAAAAGCTTGGTTCTGTGTTTCGTGATCCGAGCATTGTCATATACTTCGTTTCTTAACTCTTCAAGCTCGGATATCTGCAACTTCCTTAAAGCACCGGCTTTATCCAAATCCAAGTTCAGCTGCTTTAAAGCCCACATAGCTCGGTGTTCTAATTCCACAGGCAAGTGACAAGGTTTTTCAAATATAACTCGATATGGAGACATACCGAGGACAGTCTTGTAAGCGGTCCTGTATGCCCATAAGGCATCAGTGAGTTTGATGGACCAATCCTTACGGTTCTATCCTACAGTTTTCTCCAAAATGAGTTTTATTGTCTATTCGTGACTTCAACTTGCCCATTGGTTTGAGGATGGTAAGCCGTGGATAGTTTGTGAGTGATAGAATATTTGCGCATCAGGGCTTCAAAAGCCCGATTGCAAAAATGACTCCCATTGTCGCTTATTATCGCACGGGGGGCTCCGAAGCGAGAGATGATGTAGTCTCGTAAAAACTTGATGACAACTTGGTTGTCATTTGTCCTTGTTGGAATTGCTTCAGCCTATTTGGAAACATAATCTACGGCTACCAAAATGTATTGGTTACCATAGGACAGAGGAAAGGGTCCCATAAAATCGATGCCCCAGAGGTCAAAAATTTCGACTTCCAAGATGGGTGTGAGGGGCATCATGTCTCTCTGTGTGATACGACCCGTCATTTGACACTTATCACAAAGCTTGCAAAAATTGTATGCATCCTTAAAGAGAGTGGGCCAGTAGAATCCACTCTGAAGCACTTTCTCAGCAGTTTTCCGTGGACCAAAATGTCCACCGCAAGCTAGCTTGTGACAAAATGTCAAAACACTCTGATGTTCATCCTCAGGAAGGCACCTACGTATGATCTGGTCAGGACAATATTTGAATAAATACGGTCATCCCAAAAGAAGAACCGCATTTGTCGCATGAAACGGTGTTTTTCCTGGCCTGACCAATGAGAAGGTATTTGCCTGGTAGCAAGGTAATTCACTATGTCAGCATACCAGGGCTCTCCACATATCTCAAAAATGTGTTCGTCAGGAAAATCGTCATTAATTGGTATACTCTCCTTAGGTGCATTTGGGATTCTCGACAAATGATCAGCTACCACGTTCTCAACGCTCTTTTTATCTTTAATCTCCAAATCAAACTCTTGCAAAAGAAGTATCCATCGAATCAGTCTTGCCTTATCATCCTTCTTTTGCATCAAGTATTTTAGGGCAGAGTGATCAGTGAAAATAATAGTCCTGGACCCTAGCAGATATTGGCGAAATTTCTCCAACGCAAAGACAACTGCTAAAAATTCCTTTTCAGTAGTTGTGTAATTGAGTTGGGCATCATTCAGCGTTCTGCTAGCATAATAGATTACGTGTTGCCTATTATCAATACGCTGTCCTAAAACGGCGCCTATAGCAAAGTCAGAGGCATCACACATAATCTCAAAAGGCTTGGTCCAATCTGGTGCAGAGATGATCGGTGCTGAGACAAGTCTACTTTTAAGCTCTTTCCACGATTTTTGACATTCCTCATCAAATATAAAGGGTACCTCCTTTCCTAAGAGATTTGTCAAGGGTCTTGCAATGTTGCTAAACCCTTGAATAAATCGCCTATAGAAGCCGGCGTGCCCTAAAAATGATCTAATGTCCTTTAAGCATGTTGGTTCTGTGAGCTTCGTTATGACTTCCACTTTAGACTTGTCCACCTCGATTCCTATTCTTGATACCTTGTGCCCAAGTACGATTCCTTGCTTAACCATAAAATGACACTTTTCCCAGTTAAGTGTCAAATTTTTCTCCATACAGCGTTGTAACACCAGCTTTAAATGGTACAAGCATTGCTCAAAGGAATCCCCATAAATTGAGAAATCATCCATGAAAATTTCCAGAAATTTCTCCACCATGTCCGAAAAGAGGCTCAACATGCAACGTTGAAATGTTGCAGGAGCATTGCAAAGGCCGAAGGGCATCCTTCGGTATGCAAACGTTCCAAAAGGACAGGTGAAGGTAGTCTTATCTTGGTCCTCGGGAGCAATTGGGATTTGATTATATCTTGAATATCCATCCAGGAAACAGTAATACTCGTGTCCCGCCAATCTCTCCAGCATTTGATCAATGAAAGGAAGTGGAAAGTGGTCTTTACGTGTGGCAGTATTCAGTTTCCTGTAATCAATACAAACTCGAATCTTCGTTGGAAGACGTGTTTGTATCAATTCTTTATTCTCATTTTCCACCACAGTAAATCCAGCTTTCTTAGGCACAGCATGAACTGGACTAACCCACTGACTATCGGATATGGGATAGATAATCCCATTGTCTAATAGTTTCAAGATTTCAGATCTAACAGCTTCCTGCATAATGGGGTTAAGTCTACGCTGTGGGTCTCGTTTAGGCTTGGCATCTTCCGTCAAATGAATCCTATGTTGAACAATGGAAGGACTAATCCCCTTGATATCAGCCATTGTCCAACCAATGACCTCTCTATTTTCCCTTAACACAGTCAGAAGGTCCTCTTCTTGTTGTTTAGTGAGATTGGATGCAATGATTACCGGAAAGGATTCCTTCTCATCCAAGTACTTGTACTTGAGATGGTCAGGAAGAGCCTTAAGCTCAGAAGAAGGGACCAGATCTATCACTGGTTGTTCATGGTGTAAGGGAAGAATAGGGGTGGAATTAGTAGTCCTTTCAACATTTGATCCAACAATCTGATCAAGGTTGAAGTCATCCGACTCCAACTCAAACTCTTCTTCAGACTCATACTCAACCTCCTCCACATGTTCGCTGGTTAACCCCTCTATCAAGTTCACTTCGAAAGAGTCACTGTCCAACTCCCTTGGCTGCTTTCCCAGATGGAAAACATTCACCTCCTTTGTCATATCTCCGAACGTTAGACGCATCGATCCATTTCGGCAGTTGATGATCGCATTCGCTGTGGCTAAGAAAGGACGTCCGAGAATGACGGGTGTCTGTGCTCTGTGATTTTGTACGGGTTGTGTTTCTAAAACAACAAAATCTACGGGGTAAATGAATTCCCCGACCCGTATTAAAACATCTGTAATTTCCCCCTTTGGAATCTTTACAGAGCGGTCAGCCAATTGGATAGTCATCTGGGTTGGACGAAGGTTGCCTAACCCTAACTGCTGATACACGGAAAAGGGGAGAAGATTGATGCTCGCGCCCAAGTCTAGCAAAGCCCTATTTATGGTGGTCTGCCCTATGATGCAAGAAATGGTTGGGCTCCCTGGATCTTTGTATTTCACAGGGATTGGACCATTGAGCAGTTCACTTATGTTGGAAGCCAAGAAGACTTTTTTAGGGACATTTGCTTTTCTCTTTTTGGTACACATTTCTTTTAGAAACTTGGCGTAGGATGGGACTTATTGAATGGCATCTAAGAGAGGGACATTGATTTGTACTTGGTTGAATATCTCTCTTATCTTCTCCATGTGAGCATTCATCTTATGATTTGTGAGCCTATTTGGGAATGGGACAACAGGCTTGTATGTTTGCTCATCAACTTTCTCTTTCCTTTGGACTGGGAAGTGGATGGTTGTGTGCTTGAAGAAGGACTATTTTGCATGGGTTGTACTGGAACAGAAGGTGGTGACACAGATTTGGGAGACTGATTCGAAACCTTATTATCTACATGCTTCCCAGATCTAAGGATTTGAATGGCTTGGCATTGGCTGGGTCCCAAGTCTTCAACTTCGTGCAGAGGAAAATGGGCTTTGGGATTTGGTATTGGTTGGCTAGGTAGCATTCCTTTTTGTCTTTCAGTCAGAGTGTTAGCCAACTGCCCTATCGGATTTGCAATTTATTCATGTCCTGCTGCTGATTGTTCATCATTGAAGCTTGGGTCTTAGATAAGGTCTCTATCATTTTCTCCAAATCAGAAATTCTTTTGTCTGAAGGATTGGGTGGTGGATGATGCTGATACTGGGGCTGAAAATTTGCTTGGTAAGGCACAGGATTTTGATATGACTGGAATCTTGGTGGGTTCTGGTATGAATGGACATTTGGTGGGTTCTGGTGGTAAGTCGGTGGATGAGACTGAGCAGGGTATTGTTGTGGAAATGGTTATCTCGGCTGCTCGGGACCAGACTGACTCCAAGAAAAATTAGGATGGTTTCTCCACCCCGGATTATATGTTTTGGAGTAAGGATTGTAAGTGGGTCTGGTGTATGCGGCATTCGTACTCTCCTGAAACATTTGAGTTTGATATACTGGACACTCCTCAAACAGATGATTCAGATCGTGGCAGTAGGTACAACCCGGATTATCCACATGTGATGGGTTGACCTGATTAACAGCAGAATTTTCCCTGGACTCTAGCAATTCAATCCTCTTCATCAATTGTGTTATTTTAGCTTCTGCAGCTATCGAGGATTCTATGGAGTGTAAACCAGTTCTGGAATTTGTGGGTGTAGGTTTCTCAGTACATGACTCCCACTGGACTGTCTTTTCAGCTAGGGCTTCAAAAAGATCCCAACCCTGATCTTCATCCTTCTTTAAGAATTCTCCTTGACACATGGTTTCAAGGAGCGTCTTAGTCTGATAATCAAGCCCATCATAGATAATCTGGCACTGGCGCCATTTTTCTATACCGTGATGGGAACACAGGGCTACTAGGTCTTTGAAGCGCTCAAAGTACTTCCAAAACGGTTCATTGGCTTCTTGTTTGAATTGCATTATATTCTTCCTCATAATGGCTGTCTTATGGATAGGATAAAACTTTTTAAGAAAGACCTTAACGAAATCATCCCATGAAGAAATTGAACTAACTGGGAGATTATAAAGCCACTTCTTAGCAATATCCTTAAGTGCAAAAGGTATAAACCTAAGTCTGACAGCATCCTCGGTTAACTGGGAAATTCTCATCATAAGGCATACTTCTTCAAACTCTGGGATGAAGAAGTACGCATCCTCAGATTCTAGGCCATGGAATCGTGGAAGAGTGTTTATGAACTGGGGCTTCAACTCAAAGTTATTTCCATTGGTGGTTGGGAGGAGAATGCAAGATGGAAGTAATGTGCGGATCGGGTAGAACTTGTCTTGCAACGAAACGTTGGTGGTCATGATTGTGTCGAGTGGTGGTGTATGTGGCAGTGTAGAGACTCTCACAAGCCTAGCAGAATTCGGATCTCGATACCACTCTTGCATACAATTACACAATCAACGTGCACCGATCACACAGGCGGAAAATGAAAAATAACAATCAAGAAAAAAGAAAAATCAATCCAAGCTTTCTAGGTTTCCTGGACCTAGACGACTCCTAACTTTAGATCGTCCACAGGAGGTTTGGTGTAGACTTTGACTATAAGCAAACAGCCAGGGAAGGGTAAGGTTGGTGGGAGGTTTTCCGTCAGAGACGTTCCTTAATTAAGTAACCAGCAACCTTCGGGCTTTCGGCCCTCAACCCCTTTCCTAGACACTGATTTTACAAAAGTCACTTTCCAACACTTTTCCCCCTTAGGATAATCTCCTAAGTGAGTCCGAGATGTCCCTAGGGCCAACGTTTAGCAATTTTTATTTAGAAGCTTAGGATTGTGAGTGTGTGGGAAAATGGTTTTTGGGCTAAGGAAGAGGTGATAAAATCCCCACCTTATCTTTTTTATGGGTTTTGCCCTTAGAATCGATTTGTGCAAGTATACGATATTAACAAACAAGGTTCACTCAAAGCGTAATTAAATCAAACAAAGAGTGAGTCCTAGTCTATATGCTATGCTTACGTACCTTGTCTCCAGCACTCTTCAACAGTAAATGTAAAGGAATTGAAAGACACGTGCCTAGTATGCAAATGTCTAAACAATTTTTTTAACTTTGCAAAAAAAATTTTTACTGTTGATTAGCAGATATAAGGTGAAGCATACAAGATTTTAAGTATTACAGCAGCTGTATTTTGCAGAGAAGCAAGCCCTGCAGAAAAGTGGTCAGTAGTCAACTCTTCCTTGCCGCAATTCTGCGGCAAAAACCCAGAATTTGCGGCAATTCAGAGGGATCCTGGTCTCTGCTTTCGAGAGCAGAGGCCCAGGTCCACTTATATGTTTCTGCAATGTAAAATTTCTTGTTTCTTCAACCTGTAACCTGCAACAAAGAAGAAGATTCGTTTAGTTCTTCACTTTAAAGAAAATCCGTTGCTCTCCCCAGCAACGGCGCCAAAAATTTGATTGGGAAAGAATCGTGTTGTAGATTGCACAGATATGATGTAAAAGAAAGAAGGTTTAGAGTTAACCTTTGTGCTTGATCAATCCACAAATGTATTTATAAGGTCAATGTATCCTTTCCAATCTCCGTTATAGCAAAGGCTATACCGGGTCGATTCTCCGGGAGAGCTAGCGATGGAAGCGTTACGGTTCGAAGTGAAACAAGAAAACGAAGATTCTTCTTTGTATTTACACAAATGCAAGAAACATGGAAAAGAAAATAGAAGAAGTGGTTGATTTGTGCATGATGGAAAAGAAACCAAAAGAACTTTAGTAAAGTGTATTGCTAAGAGAAAAGAAGCTAGTAAAGAAAATGTTTGGAAGACTTTAGATGAGAGAGTACATGGCTAGCTAACTTTACTTCGCTAACTTACTAAACTTAATGGTGATGCTTGATTGTCTCATGTTGATTCATTGACAATAGAGATAACTTGCTTGTTTGTTCAAGTACTTTACCGTTTTGAAGATGAGTGTTCCTTAAGTTCTTAGCTTGAAGCCTCATATTGATTCATTGGCTCTCTAGATAGATTATCAATGATGAACTCTAGGATTGGTACTCAAGGGATGCTAGGTTAGAAGAATCAACATTCATTTAAACATTCAAGACATAACAACAAATTAGCTTGAAGTAAAGAAGTTGTTCTACAAGTAGCACATGTTTGGTGATCCATCTCCATGTTCCATCAAGGCTCTTGTTCTAGACAAGGCTCTAAATGAGGCACACATGAGTCATATGGAGTATGTACAAGCATTCACCAAGGGAAAGCAACTCTACTTCCTTGGTAAGTAAAAGAAACTCTCACAATGCAAGTATAAAGATAAACAATCATCAAAAGAGATAGAAGTTAGCTAGGTACATTGTTAGCTAGCCATGCAATAGAAATTTAGCTATCCATTACACAAGTAACAAAACAACAATTCATGATGTAAAGCAAAGAGAAGTAAAGCAATGAAAATGCAAGAGAAGTAAAACAAGAAAGTAATGCAATGTAAAACATACTAGAGCTTGCAAAGAGAAGACGAAGCTTTGATTAACCCTTTTTACAAGTGATGTCACCTCCTTGATTACAAGCTTTCAACAGCACTCACTCTCTCTTTGACAAAATCTCTAGGAGGAAGAAGATGGAGACTAAAACCTAGGAGAAGATTAAAACAAAATACAAGAGTTTTCCTAGTTCTCTCCTCTCTCTTCTCTGTTCTCTCTTTTCTCTTCTCTGTTCTCTGTTGCGCTCGTGCAGACCCTGGTCCTCTATTTATAGCCCTCAGTGAGAAGGATCTAGAGCCCTGGCCGTTGGCGCAAAATCTGGGATCTAACAGCTTCATAACCGCCGCAAATTGGCGGGAAAATCTAGGTTTTGGCGGCAAAATCTGGGCCGTTGAGCCCAGATTTTCTGGTACAGGTTCGTTGCGAAGTTGTTATCCACGTGGCCTTCTGGAAGATTTAGTTGGCGCGCGGATCTCTCCTGAATCCAGATTCAAATCTTGGGCTCTTTTTGGGCTTTTGAATTAATCTCTTTAATTATTGCTAATTAAAGAGATTTATGGGCTTTCTCTCTTTTAAGTTGTGGACCTGCAAAAATAGAGAGAAAAGGATTAAAAATCACATTTTTATATACAATATGCATGGTATGGAAGTGGTAAAATATGCAAATATGTATAACAATCAATGCCGATCAATGGCAAGTTCTTAAAGAAGTATTATCCTTAATCAAGGATCCTTCTCATGATCAAGTTAACATTACACCTCTGATCAAGATCTCCATGTCCAAAGTACACACAAAGAGAGCCTTTCTCTTCCACCAAGCGAGATCACGCAACCATAAACCAGTAGGAACCTGGCCGTATACTGGTTGTCTTAAAGGAGAGTCAGGGTTACACATACGTTAACCAGACGATCCAATATCCTTAACGATTAAGGACAGAGGAAAATGTTGGCTTTTAAGCCCAACATAAGTCCTCGACAACTCATCATGCTGAGGGGAATAGCATGGCTAGCCCAATTCAAATGGTAGTTGGTAAAGGCATATCAAACCCGTTGACAGCTGGGGATTTGCTAAAAATTCTAAGGGACCTGTTCCCATTTGATTCCCTCTCCAAAGTCACTTACCAATTCTCATCCATAGAATGGTAAGACCACATATACATTTCGCTGTTACGTTAACATTAAACCTATGACAGCAATTCCCTCGTTTCTCCCTGTGAGAACGAGACCTCCAAAGTCACTTACTAATTCTCATCCATAGAATGGTAAGACCACATATACATTTCGCTGTTACGTTAACATTAAACCTATGACAGTGATTCCCTCATTTCTCCCCGTGAAGACGAGACTCCAGTCTCAATTTTGAGCTTGTTGACATTTACAAAAGACAAGTCTCAACCCCGAGCCCTATTGACATTTACAAAAGACATGTCTCGATACTTATTGACATTTACAAAAGATAAGTATCTCCAATCTTGAGCTTGGTGATGTCTCATTCGGTTATGTCATTGCGACATCTGAACCAGCAGACAGCCAAGTCCCAATCTCGAGCTTGTCGACATTTACAAAAGACAAGTCTCAACCCCGAGCCCTGTTGACATTTACAAAAGACAGGTCTCGATACTCGTTGACATTTACAAAAGACGAGTATCACCAACCTTGAGCTTGGTGGCGTCTCATTCGGTTATGTCATTGCGACCTCTGAACCAGCAGATAGCCAAGTCTCAATCTCAAGCTTGTCGACATTTACAAAAGACAAGTCTCAACCCCGAGCCCTGTTGACATTTACAAAAGACAGGTCTCGATACTCGTTGACATTTACAAAAGACGAGTATCACCAACCTTGAGCTTGGTGGCGTCTCATTCGGTTATGTCATTGCGCCCTCTGAACCAGCAAACAGCCAAGTCTCAATTTTGAGCTTGTTGACATTTACAAAAGACAAGTCTCAACCCCGAGCCCTGTTGACATTTACAAAAGACAGGTCTCGATACTTGTTGACATTTACAAAAGACAAGTATCACCAACCTTGAGCTTGGTGGCGTCTCATTCGGTTATGTCATTGCGACCTCTGAACCAGCAGACAGCCAAGTCTCAATTTTGAGCTTGTTGACATTTACAAAAGACAAGTCTCAACCCCGAGCCCTGTTGACATTTACAAAAGACAGGTCTCGATACTCGTTGACATTTACAAAAGACGAGTATCACCAAATTCTGAAGCTTGGCGGCGTCTCAATCGGTTATGTCATTGCGACCTCTGAACCAGCAGACAGCTAAGTCTCAATTTCGAGCCCTGTTGACATTTACAAAAGACAGGTCTCATCTTTCGATCCGACAAGGACCGGTTTCGGGCTTGGTGGCGTCTCAACCAGTTATGTCATCGCGACCTCTGAACTGACAGATAGCCAAGTCTCATCATCCAACCCAACAAGAACTATGTTCTCAAGAAATTGCAATACAATTTGGAATCGCAATTCAAAAAGAAGAACAAGATTGGAGATTCAACAAAAGAAGAAAAAAAAATTTTTCATTCATTCCAAAAGAATAAAGTACATGGAGCTACAGGCGCACACTGTAAGATCTGAGCCGCTCTCCAAGGGTGAATCCAGCCTGGAGTCCTGAAGTCAGTAGCTGGGTAGTTCCCATTGACCTTGCAGATTGGTTGCCAAAGGTCAGCGCCACTGCAGGATTCTCGCCCACTGGGATCTCTCGTGACACATTCCCAGGATGCAGGCCCATTATGCAATGAGGAGGCCCCGCTCTTGCATAACCAAGAGATTGAAGCATCAATTTTCCTATGTGAACGGAGTCAGCACTCCGGCTCACTTCCCACGACATCTTCCGAGCCTGCGTCACGCACTGGAAGGAAGACAAAGAAAAATGGCGCTTGTTGGACGGAAGGTAGAACCTCTGGCCATCTAACTGGAAAATCCACTGCCCTTCCCCTGCATGTAGTTGGTGGTCAGGGTCTGGTGCGGCATCCCCAAACATGAAATCAGGCTTCCTATAAATTCGACGGTCGACATCTTCAAGGGGAGCTGTGGTCAGGATACTCCTCGTGGTATATTGATGACCACCATGAATAAGCGTATCTCTGACGAGAGAACTCCGCTCACTGAACAGAGAATCCTGCCCTTGAAATTGCAAGCTGATATTGCCATCCGATCCCATGGTCATCCCGAACAGGTTGTTGAAGGACCAGGAGTATAGTGCACTGCAAGAACAAAGAGAAATGCGATTAGTTCATCAGCCGAAAGAGGGCTAAAATCAGAACGCAAAATTTGATAAGGCATAGCCTCGCCCTGAGCGAGACTGGCCTAACGATAGCTTCGCCTAGAAGCTTAGCTTCACAGCTGCAGTGAAACTCCGCGCCATAAAGATAGGATGCAGGAAAACATCCAAGTGTTAGCTTCGCTTTAGAAGCTTAACTTCGAACGACAGGATGTGACAAAACTTCGAAGGATAACTTCGTCAGAAGGGCATTACGGTCCTTTTCTGTCAAATTTCAAAGGACAGCTTCGCATCCTGTCATTCAACAGGATGTGAACCGCCTAAAGGTTAACTTCGCTTGGAAGCTGAAGAAGAACTCTTCAGTTCTTGGATTCCCGATCAAGAAATCAATGTAAAATCAGGGAATGGGACTCCCTAAAATCATGAGACCATGATTGTTCTCATGTGGATTTATCCAAAGACAGCCAGAAATTGGCTTTAAAGGGGAGACGGCAGTCTCTAATCAAAAGGGAAGGTTCCCTACCGGCGATTGGTCGTTCGATGACCGGAGGAGGAGAAGGACCCTCCGCTGCAGAAGTTGTCGCTTCTTTCCCGCTCGTCTCTTGGGCGCCATTGAAGAGCTGCGGAAGCTTTCAAATTTTTTAAATGGAAAGGAAAGAGGAAGAAGAAGAGTCTGAAGGTCTCTAAAGATTTCAAGTGAAGAGATCTGTCCTCTCTACAGTCCGATCGGACTTTATAGGCCAATGAGCGCCTGAAACGACTCCTCGAAAAGAGTACAGGCTGTCGTTTCAAATTAATTTGAAACGCCGCCTAAAGCGTCTTCCCGAGAAGCGCTGATTCAGCCACTAAGGCTTAACTTCGCCAATGAATCAAAGTGCGGACTTCGCACAAGTTCATCAAGAACTTCGCCAAAAGGTTTGCCTTAGCCCGCTAAAGGCACAGTTCGCCGACATGCCAGTTTCACGCGAAGCTCATTCAAAAAGGACCTTGTCCTTAGCTCCGCACAAAGTTTAACCCCGCCATGGCCAAATTCTCAATGAAGGCAGGCAAAAATTAGATGAGCAGAAAGAAGATGAACTTTCATTGATTTAAGAGCGAAGGTACATTGATATTACATCAAGGTTTGTTTCATATAACAGATTCAGTTGCTCAGCAAGATCATTTGCGCAAAAGGCATACAAGTGGTTTTATCTGCTTCCAAAACCAGACCAACTGGACACGAAAGGCCTTCCTCTGCACAACGCCGTAACCAGTTGTGCACGAGGACACGGCCATAATTCTCCACAAAAATGGTACATTTTGCCACCAGAAAGCTGGATCATCTTTGATGAAGATTGGCAATAAAACTTATCGTTGCTAACACGATAGATCACCTATAATGGGAATTGGCAGTGATGTCAGTGATCTCACAGGTGTGACATCTGCTTTCCCGAAGTGGATCATCTCAGATAAGCGGTGATTGAGGCAAAACCTGCACAAAAAATACGAGATTATAGAACTTAAAAAGAGAATGTGCAAGTGCTCAATTCTTCCGCTATAGCAAGTGGCTATGCGGGTCGTGATCCACAAGGAGTGTTTTGCGATGGAAGCGTTTACAGTTTTATTGAAATCGTTAAGAAAATAAGCGAAAGTTCTTCTCTGTTTTAAAGTTATAAAAAATGAAAAAGAAAGTTATAGTTAAAGTTAAGAAGAATGTGAAAGATGAAGAAGGTGGAAAATCAGAAAACTATAAAAGCGACTATGTACAAATGGAGTGGAGAAGAAAGAGTGGAGGAGGTGGTGATCTATACTAAAGAAGTAAAAGAAAAGAAAGAAAGAAAAGTGAAGAAATACTTACCTAGGTTGATTGATGACTTACTTGGAAACCTTTTGCAAGTTCTACTTTTTGCTTCTTTTTGCTTCGGAGGCGTTCAACGCATAGATCATAAACTCGAGCTCGGTCCCCGTGCACATTATATCGTCAAGCATATCAAGAACGAAGTGATGCGAGCTTGGAAGAGGAGAACGTCTTCATGAACTATCGCTGGCTCTCACGTAGCTTAGTTATACTTGCTTTGGAATTCACTCGTACACTCAACAAATACAACCAAGGTAAAGTAGATAGAGGAAGAGGAAAGCACAACAAAAGAAAAGGAAAGTAAAGAAACGAACATAAATAAAGTTTACCTTTATTGCTTGAGACAATGAAAGAAAGGAGGAGGGTACATCGGTGTCACTCTCAACGTCAGCCTCTCTCTCTTACTTACATGAATCTTCTTCTACCCTAAGTTACATACAAGTTACATAAAAGTAAAAACTAAACTACAAAATGGAAAAACTAGTCTAAAATCCTAATCTGCATGGTCGTCCATTTTTCAGCGCAAGTACAGGCCTTTTATAGGCAAAACCCTAACCAAAAGTATCCCGGGGAGATCGGGGGAGCAAACGCTTCCCTAACTCCCCAACAAAGCCGCGGAAACGCGGCTTGGGCCGCGTTTCCGCGGCCAGGGTGTGGCCAGGTGGCCACACCCTGTTGGTGGGTCGCGCTGGTTTGGCCTTCTGACTTTATCTGGAGTTGGTTTTTCAGTTTGAGTCCCGTATTCTGACGAAATGGCCTTGGATTCTTGGCTTTAACCGATCGATCCTGAGAGGATTCTTCTCAACCGGTTTTCAACCTCTTGATTTTGCCCTGATTTACTGAGTGCGAATTAATTCTGATTTAATTCAGAATTTGGTGGGCTTTGGGCTCATTTCTCTTCAACTCCTTAAAGATTGGGCCTGCAAATAAATCAAACAATTAATTAGGACAATGCAGGCTTTTATTCTATAATAAGTATGGAAATGTGGTATTAAATATGCAACATTAGCGACCAATCAAGCGGCTACCAGCCTCACCTCAGAACGAATCATCTTGTATAAGAGGCTGCCAATAGCCTCTGGGACACACATCGGCTGCCCCAAGTTGTTCCTCCTGCTTAAAAGTAAAGCTTCAACCGGGAAGCATAAGGCAACTTTTCGGTCTCTTTCATCAAGACACAAGATCGGCGAACATAGCTCACTGCAATGCAAAATTGGAGCAAGTTAGCAGTTAAACACAAAAAGATACTGCAAAAGCACTAAAGCCGAATTCTTTGGGGCGAAGCAATCCGATTTCGATTGGAGCAGAGGATAAGCCTCGCTCGCACAGCAGTGATGGGCTAGCTCAGCAAACGCCAAGTCCTAGCCTCGCCTATATGGCTAGGCCAGACCGATCCTTTGGGACACAGTCTTAGCTTCACCTATATGGCAAGACTGGCTCAACCTTGAAGATACTAAGTCCCAAGTTCTGCCTGTGCAGCGGACTTAACATGCAATGATCTTTCTGTGATCAAGTCAGATGATAGCTTCACTGGAAAGCTATGCTGAAATCCTTCTCCGCAGATCAGTCAAATGGAGAACAAGGGAAGCTAATCCCTGAAGCAGCTGTTAAAGTTGAATTAAGGGAGATGAATTCCCTAAAATCGGTGAAGTCGTTGAATGATCAAGACTTACCGGTCCTTGGCCGGATAATGACCAGAGTGGGCATTCCCACTAATTCAGAGATCTGAGTATCTCTCTCAACCAAGAGAAGAGAAGAAGAGCAGATCACTTCTCTCTTCAGAGGACCTCAAGTGTCCTATTTATAGGCCCCATGGCCTGAGCGCTGCCGCCTCAAGCGTGGAAGCACGAGCGCATTTAAGGCATTTACTGCGCCTTGAGAAAAGGGACGGTTCCCTTGGAACCGTGCAAAGGGAGAAACGTCTCCCTCATAAAGGCACTTATTGCGCCTTGAAGAAAGGGAATATCCTCCCTCGGAAACGTGCAAATCGGAGAATATCTCCCTCGATCAGCAAAAAGAAAGGAGTAATCCTCCTCGTAACCGGCCCACAGCAGTTGGCCTCGGGAAAGCGACAAAACGCTCCAGGGCGAACGTATCTCCAGAAGCCCAGATGCGGAGCTACCTAGCCGCGAAGCTACCCAGACGCGGGTCTACATGATTCCTCGGCGAATCTACATCCCAAAGCAGGATTTAAAGCGAAGCTGAACTCAACCATTATGGCGATGTTCATTCTCCACCGATCAAAGCAGTTCAAAGTATTTCGAAGTCTGAGCCATTGCAGACTTTCGAAAACTTTGAAGGGGGTCTTGTTGACACTTAAAAAAGACGAGATTCTTATTGGTCCGAACAATATCTAAACTTGTTGACATTTACAAAAGACAAGTGATAGACGAGCTGAAGACCAGTTTTCACCCATCTCCGAGGGACAAGGAAGCAACTTGGACTTCACTGATCCAGCAAGCAGACAGTGAACCCGGATTGTTTCTAAACAGACCTCTGCAGGTCTAAGGTGCTAGCACTTAGCATCGCATGAGCCCAAAGGGATAGCCTCGCTTGAGAGGCTAATATCATCCAACTTTGCCTTGAAGCCATCCAAAGCCTCGCCAGGAAGCTAACTCGCAACTTTGCCACATAGGACTTCCAGCTCCGCCAAAGGGTTTCTTTCGGGCTTCGCCAGAAGCTGCCTCTAGCTCCGCTACGAGCTCAATGCGGGCAGCTCCGCCATTGGTCTGCTATGGTCAACCTTTGACCAATCAAATCTCCGGATGAGATCAGATCTAATCAGATCAAATCCAATCAAGATCAAACCTGAGATCAAATTTGGCAGTTGATTGCCACAATCTCTTGACTCTCCTAAAACGAGTAAGAAGATCAGGGGAAATCCTCCAACGATATGGAAAGGATCAAGAAGGTCAACCGACCTGCCAATTCTAGCTTCGCAGAAGCTGATCCTAGCCTCCCAGCAAGGCTACTTTCTGGATTCAAACAGATTCGATTCAATCTGTTTCTATATTTTCAAGGGATGATTATACCCTTGCTCTCCCTATAAATAGCCCACCAGGGGCACAAGAAGAGGAGAATGCGCAGAAGAGCTCCACAAGCAGAGGCTTCTTCATAACGCACCGTGCGCTCTCGAATTCAGAGACCTTTTAGAGAATTGCTTTCTCTATCCAGGGTGTTGATACCCTAACATCGTCCTTCTTCTCAAGGAATCTCCGGAACCAGGCGAGAAGAAATTCCTAATTGAAGGCGATTTTGAGAAGCAGCAAGAGGGTTCTACCAACCTTCTGTTCTCTGATTCCCGGAACCAGGCGAGAAGGGAATCTCATCGCTCGCATCGTCAAAGGGACAAAGTGATCGCGCGCTGACCAGACTCCTATCGGCACACTTCTCCAGAATCTCTGAGGAGATCTACCTGTAATCTTTTTAAGAATACTTGTAATTTAGCTCCTCAAACCCTTTTTTGTAAGTTTTCCCCCTTTGCAAACATAATGGAAAACACTCCCCTAAAGCTTCTGGAGTCTCCCGTGGAGATAACGTGGCCATCTCCAACGTCTCTTCAGAGACCCCTGCCATAACCCATGGTTAAGAGGGCAATGGAGACTAATCTCCCCGCCATCCTTTTATCAAGGCACTTCCAGTTCTGAACTCCGGGGGTTCTCAACAATCTCTGCGACTCAATCGGAATGCCAAGAGAAGGAGAAGGTGTTGCACTCATCATCAACAGGCAGGAGTGGTTGCAACAGCATATGTGGCCCGCATCAATTTCTTTCACGAAACCCGCGAGGCCAATGATGATGAAGGGTCAATCTCGCCGTACCTCTCCTCTCTAGACTTCTCAACTCCAAGTTACCGGGGATCCCTAATAACCCGTGAAGCATAACCAGAATGCTAAACGTCGACAAAGGCATCACTCACGTCGACAACAGATGGAAAAAACTAAAAAAGCCATCTATTCAGCAGATACGAAACGTGGGGCTTAGGCCCATGCTTCTTCTGAGCAGCACAAGACTCGCATCTCAGATCCTCAACGCAAGGCTCGCATTTCTGTAACTGAACACGAAGCCCGAGTTTCTATATTAGAACGTGAGGCTCGTGTTTCACATCACAGATGCGACATTCAGCATCGCGAGGTCCGCGTCTCTTCTTTAAAAATGCGAGACCTGCATTTTCGTGCCAAAATGCAAGACTCGCGTCTCTTTTGCAGAGAACGAGCCTCATGTTTCCAACAGCAAAACGTGAGCCCCGCATCTTTGAGACCTACATTTCAGAGGTACGACACAAGATTCACGTTCACTCTTCGACAATTAAGGTCAGAGCTGAACCGGAAAGGCCTCCAAGAAGTAGGAGTGGTCCGGCCGTACCCGGCTGAGTTAAATCTTATCCCGTACCCTCCTAAGTTCAAAGCTCTGACCCTACGGCCTTTTATGGCAAGGGGTCATCGAACCAACATATATACTACTTCAAATCCCAAACAAAGAATGTAGTATCAAATGATGTCATCATGGCGCATTTATTCATCGATACCTTCAAGGGGGTTACCTTTGAATGGTTCATGAAGCTTCCTGCTGGCTCTATCGAGAAATGGGCTCTATCGAGAAATGGGTCAACCTCGAGAAGCTCTTCCCTGATCAAGTTCAACACCACACCTCTGATCAAATAAGTACTCAAAGGGAACGCCAATCTCCCTATAAGTCCCCCGCGGAGTTTATACTTCTTTAATCTATAGCAGGATTTTAGAAGTTTATCTATGGAACAACAATCTGATGCCTCTGACGGCTAAGAATAGAGGGAAAAGTTAGATTTTAAGTCCAATAAAAAATCCTCGACAACTCATTATGCTGAGAGAATAGCATGTCTAGCCCAACTCAAACGGTAGTTGGTAAAGGCATATCAAATCCATTGATAGCTGAAGGTTTGCTAAAAACCTTGAGGGACCTGATCCCGCCTTCCCCTCCAAAATCCTTTACCAATTCCCATCCATTCCACAAAAAGCCTGTGACTGTTTCCCCCGCGAAATAATCACAGATCAAATATGTCAAGTTAACATTATACCTCTGGCATATTCACTGTTAAGTTAACATTAAATCTCTAATAGTGATTTCCCTCAATTTTCCTAGTGGAATAAATTACAAGTCGAATCAGTCATGTTAACATGACATCTCTGACAGTAAGACTTTGATGTATCCTCAGGGGGTAAAATTTCAACTTATCAATTCTCTTCAATAGAATGACAAGCCCACTCAAAATACTGTTAAGTTCAAAACCACACCTCTAACAGTAGACAAATCCGGTCAAGTTAATATTACAGCTCTGACCAAAATTTCAACTTGTCAGTCCTCTTTAAAAGGATGACGAGTCCATCAAATTGCTCAAATCGCAGAATCTCTCAGTTAAGTTAATACTATACTCCAGACCAAAGTTGCTTATATTGTAATATAAATCACTGTTAAGTTAACACTATACCTATGACAGCTATTCTCTCAATTTTCCTACGGAAACGAAGCACTTAATGTTAAGTTAATATCACACCTCTGGCATACATTTCATTGTTAAGTTAATACTACACCTATGACAATAATCTTTTCACGAGCTTTATGTCCAAAGCTGAGATATCAAATGCTAAGTTAAACATCACACCTCTAGCATGCATTTTATTGTTAAGTTAACATTACACCTATGATAATGATTTTATCTCAATTTTCTCAGTGAAAATGAGACTTTCGTGATGCTAAGTTAATATCACTCCTCTGACAATTCAATTTACTCAAATTAAAACTCAAACCCGTCACGTTAACATTACACATCTAATGGCAAAAATCTCCATGGATCTTCAACAAATCCAATCCCACTTGTTATTCTCCCCAATAGAATGACAGGTCCACTAAGTTGTGTAGATCACAAAATCAATGCTGTTATATTAATATCACACCTCTAATAGTAACTTTACATTTCATTGATTCCCAGCAGAGTTCTAGTCGTGTTAACACTAACCTTCTAACGATAGATTCAGATACAATTTCCGGCGGATCAAACTCCACTTATTATTCTCATCAATAGAATAGCAAGTCCACAAATTTTGTTCGAAACACAAGTCCAGATCTCACTGTTAAGTTAACATCACACCTCTGACAATAACCTTCTCAAATTCCCCCAGTAGAATTATTTAATTTGCTAAGTTAGTATCACACCTCTAGCAATTAAAACTCATTCAAAGAAGCTTTGAGCGTAACCTTCGCGTCTCAAGCACAGAGCCGAGTCAAAATGAACTTAAGAGTTGCGTCTCAACAGCAAGTAAAGGCTGCGTCTCTACAGCAATTGAGAGCTCCATCTCTATAACAGTTGAGAATCGCGTCTCAACTTTGGTGAAGTTCGCGTCTCCACTTGATCAGTGTGCCAGAACTGTGTCCTCTCCCTTCAAATATAAGGAGTATATCTCTACTTCTGCAATCAGTTCAACAGTACACTGGCAAAAGTAATTGACAACTCTACCAGTTTAACAGTACATCAAGCAAACTAGGGCTCATAACAAGTGCTAGATTGAGTTTCTAAGACACTTGTGATGATCTTTCCTGGAGGCTTCAAGAAGTTCATCAGTACACTCATGAAGTTTACCATCCAGACAGGATCGAGTTCAGGGCACCCTAGGAGATTGCCTCGCAGAAGAATGTCAGTCTGATTACAGGAAGCCTAAAGTTTTCAAAATTTGTCTCATTCAACTGCAAAGTTTTGAAAACTTTGGAGGGAGTTCTGTAGGCTATCAAAAAATTACTAAGGACAAAGCCTTAGACTCGGACCTCGCATCCTCTGTCAGACGCAGAGGTCGCCAGACACAGACCTCGCGTCTTCTGTCAGACGCGGAGATCGCATTCCAATCTCAGACGTGGAGGTCGCCAAATGCGAACCTCACATCCTCTGTCGGACGCGGAGGTCGCATTCCAATCTTAGACGCGGAGGTCGCCAGATGTGGACCTCACATCCTTTGTCAGACGTGGAGGTCGTCAGACGTGGACCTCGCGTTTCAACTCAGACGCGAGCTTGAGCAGCTCTGCGTTCCAACAGAGACGCGAGCCTGTGAGCTCCGCGTCTCAACATCAGAGTAAGGTCCAATGCGAGACCCGCATTTCTGCTGCAACTGACAACCACGAACTTGGTTAATTACATCCCATTTTCTCTCCACATAATGGGGAATAACTTTCTATTATGGAGAGATTTAAGGAGTTGGTTACACCCCTCTCATTATAGAGAGATCTAACAGGTTAGTTACACCCCAATTCTTCTATAAATAGCTATGAATAGCTAAAGAAGGAGGGATCTGGAGAAGGGAACCTCGAGGAGGGGACCTCTTCCAAAAAAAAAGGGCTAAAGAGGAGAGCCCTGGTGGAGGAATCCAAGAAGCCGTAGGTAGAGGGAAGAGCTACCACGCCAGAGTTCGGCCTCGAAGCTCTTATAACTTGAGAAAAGTTCAACTCTTTTTATTAACTTACTGAGTTCAAGTTCTTCAAATCTCTTTGAGATTTCATTACTGATAGGAGCTGTGCTACTCCACCAATAAATCCAAAATGAGGATCCACAAGAGGAACTTGACGTTCGGCCGGTCAACGGGAACATGACTGACTCTCTACCACCACGTGAAGAATTCAGTTTTAAATAAAGAGGAGAATCAATCAAAAGATTTCCTCTCTTTTGTAATCAGATTGTATCCGTTATTATCTTCTATTCAATTAAAAGAATTTTACAATTGTGGTTTTCTAACGCGTACAAATACTATCCTTGATAGCATTCTTCTTCTGATCAGGTTAATACTATACCTTTGATCAAACTCCAGATCTAAGAAAAGCTTCTTTCCTTCATGGGATCACATCACGGGTGACCAGTGTCAAGCTGATCAAGCGATGGTCACATCATGATGCATGATATAAATATTGAGGAAGAAACAAAATGCAAGAATTTGGTTTTAGCTTGGTTACTTTTCTATAGACATCCGACGCCTCCAACGGCTAAAGATAGAGAGAAATGTTGGCTTTTAAGTCCAACATAATTCTTCTAAAACTCATCATGCTGAGGGGAATAGCATGGCCTAACTCAAACGATAGTTGGTAAAGGCACACCAAATCCATTGATAGCTAAGGGTTTGCTAAAAATCCTTAAGGACTTGGTCCCATCCTATCTCCAATTTCCTACCAATTCTCACCTACAGAATTGTAGGGCCACAAAGACACTTGTGTTCATTTCTCTAACAAAATGAGCTGGTACTTGTCACATTAACAGTAAACCTCTGACAAGTCAGATTTCCCGATCCCCAGCGGATTCTGTCAAGTTAATATTAAATCTCTGACAATAAAACTTATTAAAAATCCTTACTGTTATGTTAATATTACACCTGTAATGGAGAATCTCTCATGTCTCTAGGAAATCAACGATTGTCATATTAATATTAAACCTCTGACAATTCATTTCACTTTTCACCAGAATCCCCTACAAGTTCTCTTTCATAGAGTGGTAGGTCCACAAATTCAATCATTGCTATATTAACACTACACCTCTGACAATGAAAAAATTCAATACTCCCCAGCGAGTACAAACTTCACTTGTCTCTCCCCTACATGGAGTCACAAATCGTCAAATTTGTCAAGT
Organism: Agave tequilana; assembly: GCA_038442645.1. Lineage (NCBI taxonomy): Eukaryota > Viridiplantae > Streptophyta > Magnoliopsida > Asparagales > Asparagaceae > Agave > Agave tequilana. Next base: position 50,950 of record JAVJIF010021944.1, on the reverse strand, counting down.
TAACACTACACCTCTGATATTCCAAATTTCACTTGTCAATTCTCATCAATAGAATGACAAGTCCTCAAAATTGCTCCTATCGCAAACTAATTCTTGTCAAGTTCAAAATTACGCCTTTGACGTTCTAATTCTACTTGTCAATTCTTATCAATAGAATGACAAGTCCTCAAAATTACTCCTATCGCAAACTAATTTCAGTCAAGTTAATATTAAACCTCTGACAAATTACTGTTAAGTTTAACACCACACCTCTAGCAGTGATTAAGTTGCTGTCAAGTTCAATAATAAACCTCTAACAGGCACTTTTCCTCAGGCTTCCATATTGAAGCTGAGTGGAGTAATGCTAAGTTTAACATCACACCTCTAGCGTCCAGTTCATTATTAAGTTCAACAATACACCTATGACAATGACTTTCCCTTGAACTTTCCTATAGAAGTTGATATGACTAATGCCAAATTCAAAATTACACCTCTAGCATTACCTTCACTATCAAGTTTAACATTACACCTATGACAGTGATGTTTTTAGTCTTTCTAAGTGAAGCTGAAATTCCGTTGAGTCAAGTTAATATCACACCTCTGACCCACATTCCTGTCAAGTTAACATCATACCTCTGACAGTAATCTTAAATTTCTGAAATGAAATTTTTTTCCAACTTTGACTTGTTAAGTTAATTATCACATTTCTAGCGAGTCAAGAGTTCCTACTTCTATCTATATGATTTTCAATTAAAAAAAAGAATTCAAGACATATAAGAAGACAAGAAAAAGTGTCATTTTTATTGATACTCAAACATATGAAAGTGATACAAGATGCTCTCTTATACAATAAGATTGAGTGTTACAATAAAGGAGTACAAAGAAGTCCCTCTCTCTCAGCGAAAGGTTGCACTCACTCCTCAAGATATTTACACCGCTCCAGATACAAGATGTTTGGAAGAGCGCTGAAGAAAGACCCCTTTCTTCCTCCATTGAATCATATCACAGTTGATCAATGTAGAGCTGATCAAGCGCTCGTTACATCATGATCCATGATGTAAACATTGAAGGAGCTTATCGCCGATTGAAGACAATGGTGTTTCTCGAGGTCAAAATGCAGAGGAGCATTCTGATTTCACCCGACCAACTGGTATGGGCCGTAATCCTTCGCTTAATGGCATATTCTGCCACTAAAGAGCTGGACTTCCTTAATCAAAATTGGCAAAGGGAGGATCCGAAACCTTACTGGTGGGCAGATTTTTGCCTCCAAAAAGTTATATCCTCTTTGATCAAAATTGGCAAAGAAAGGATCCGAGACCTTACTGGTGACATCCTCTTTCATGTGGCCTTCAAGGGCACTATACCCATCACCATACCCACTGTGACCATGATGAAACTGGAGCTTTGCTGGTGCGTCATGTCCAATAAGGCCTTGACGAATGTCATTAACCGCGCGAATCCTCCTCACCCATGGACAAAAGCTCTGATTTCTCAAGAGCTTGAGCGGGCTGGCTGGTCCAAATAGTCTCCCACGAACCAAGCTTGCCCATGAACAGGAGCTCTGACTCCCCGAGTGCTCGCCAATCGAACAAGCTGGCTGGTCGAAATATTCCCCCATGAGCCCAGCGAAGATGCAGAAGACTGACTGAGACTGTCAGAACCTACAAGAGGCAAAAACTAGAAGGTTAAAATTCTTTGAAGACAGGAACCGAAAACTGGAGGTGCAAACGTGAGATTGAAATTATGAACTCCAGACGCGGAGTTAATCAATGCAAAGAATATGGATCTGAAAGCGGTCTATTTTTAGACCTGCGTTCGAGATGTAAGACGCGAGGTAACTCAGACACAGAGTTTGCCACACCCGCGTTTAAGATACAGGGGTTGCCGCATCCAAGTCCAGAGGTCTCAAAGAGCTAGAGTTCTCTTAAGTCAAAAACCTCAAACGCAAGCTCCATGTACAAAGCTCGCGTTTCAAGATCCAAGCACAGAGTTTATCACATTCGCGTTTAAAGAACTTGTGACTTAGAGTTTAAAGTCAGTCAGCTCGCGCTTCATCAAGGAGTCTGAAAGACACGTCTACCAAACACGGGCGCATCAATCAGATTTTAAGAGAAGATCAAGAGATCGAATTTCTTTAATGGACAGGAAAATAGAAACTCAGTGAGATTAAGTATTTCATGGCGACAAATAGTTCCTACCTGGGGAAGAATTCTCTAGAAGTTGGACTTTGCTCACCAAGGTGCGACCGTAAAAGCATTTAAATCAATATTTTTTGATCTTGAAATCACTTAACAGTGATAATCTTCGGAGAAGATTAAAAGAAAACATGAAAGCTTTGAGTTCTTACTGTTCATTAGAACACATCCCTTGAAGGGAAGATAAACAAATCAAGATGAAGACCTTGAGAGTGCATGCTCTCAAAGGGAAACAGTCTAAATAATGGACTGTTAAGGGGGTGAGGCCTATTTATAAGTAAGCCATAAGGCTTGTAATTAATGGCATAAAAATCAAAGCCATCTGCCTTAAATACCTGCACGAGTATCAAGTCCAATAAGGAGTTGACACGTGGATTGCCACTTCGGGAAACATCAAATGACACAAGTCCCCAATCGTCAACGCTGACTTGGCATTAAAAGATCCAACAAGATCTTTAAGACGGATTGCATGTGACGCCTTGGAAGCTGCGTCCTGGAGTTCACGTCTATTTACAAGAAATAAAGGCCACGTTCTAAAGTCCGCGTTCTTGTACAGATTTAAAGCCCGCGTCCTTTCTTAAAGAACCACATCTGCGTCTCCTTATGAAGAGTCGCGTCATCTCAGTGATCTAGAAGCGCGTCTCCTCACTAAACCAGGACCATGCTCCATAAAATTTAGAGTCACTTCCTAAAGTTCGCGTTCATTCATAAGACTTGAAAGACTGTTGTCTTTTATAGGCACAGTGATCTGCAGAGATACGCGGTGCATGTCTCGAGGCCTAATCCTTATCCGACGCGTGACATGCGTCTTAAATGGATGCAAATTTCGCGCGTTAAGGGAAAGACATCCCCTCAACTCCGCCAGACACGTGGCAACGTGCCCAAAATGCGGGACTCGCGTTTAACAAAGTCGCGTCCCTCCAAAGGTCGCGTCTCTTCTACAAGGTCAAATCTGCGTCTAGTCAACATAGTAAGAGCTACGCCTTCACTTCAAAGATTGCGTCCCTTCAGAGGTCATGTTTCCTCAGCAATGAGGACTACGTCTCTGAAACGACATAACCTCTACTCTACAAAACTTACATTCAGTCTTCGCATCTGTAATCAGTTCAACAGTAGACTGGCACAAGCAGACGATTGTTTGCCCTGGTTCAACAGTACACCAAAAATCAGCTCAGAGCACTGAGGAGGTCTGGACTATGTATCAGACACTCACGATGATCACCTCTGGCGGCTTTAAAGGGTTTTACAGTACACTCATAAAGACCATAATCCAGACAAGATCAAGCTCAGAGTATCTTAAATGATTGTCAGTCCAATCATAAGAAGTATGCAATCAACCAGAGTCCAAAGTATTTCGAAATCTGTCCCAGTCATTCGTGGAATATCGAAAACTTTAGAGGGGGTTCTGTAGACTGTCTAAAAATCACTGAAGACAAGTCATCAAACAAAGTCTATACTCTAGATGCGAGGCTAATGCCAAGGCGCAGAGCATGGAGCCCGCGCCTCAACATCATTACAAAACCAAGACGTGAGGGTTGAAACCCGCATCCTATCTGCTCTGTTATAACCAAGACGCGACTGGAAGCCCGTGTTCTTACATCAGTATAGTATCAAGCCACGAGAGCCTAAAGCCCATGACTAGACATCACTGTAGTCTCAAGACGCAGAGCTTGAAGTCTGCGTCTGGTAGAGTTTGAAACTTGCGTCCAGCAAGGTTCAAAGTCAACGACAAAAGGTGAGGCTCAAAGCCCGCGTCTCGGTTATAACTGCCCTAATTACTGGGTCAATTACTGCCCACATAAGAGAGAGTTTACCTCCATTATGGAATGTTTTAGGGAATAATTTTACCCCCCCTAAAACCCCTATTAGTAGCTCAGTTCTCCATTGAAGAGGGGTCAAAAAATTTTGGTCAGAAGAACTTCGGTTGTAAGCCTTATAAAGACCAGAATCTCCAACTGAGAAGTATAAAGGAGAAAAACTCTTCTAATAACTTGCTGAGTTTAAGTTTGTTCTTGCCTAAAGTCTCTTTGAGATTTTTTGTTGGACAGAAGCTGTGTTACTTCGTCCACCATCCAAAGAGAAGATTCCCAAGAGGTTGTGACGTTCACCCGGTCAATGAAAAATAAGATTCACTTTCCATCGCTACATCAAGAACTCGGCATTAAACAAAGAAGAGATTTGAGCTTGAATATCTTTCCTCTCTTGCATTCAGATTGATCCGTTGTAACTTTCTTTATAATCAAATAAAGAATTTACGCGCCTTCAATTTTCCCACTAAACACTCATAAACAAAACAATCATATATGCATAAATAATAAATATCAATCATGCATATATAAACTCTCTAAATTCTTCTTCCCCTTTTTGTCAATTCATAAACAAAGAGGTGAAGATAAATAAACAATATAAATGTATATGTGATATACATTCAAGATAAGGAGAGACGTTAAGTTAACTCCCTCTGCATACATGCATTATATGGAGAAGGGATGACTAAACCTAACCCACATAAGCATAATATACAATGTATAGATGAAGATGTTAAGCTCCCCCTACACACGTGTACTACGTAAGAAAGAGAGGTCAAGCTCTACTATATGTGTAATACACTGAACGGGAATCTATATATAGAGGAGATATTACCCCTTGCATATAGGCAATACATATCAACAAATTTTGAAACCACTTTTAATACAAATTTTGAAATTTCTTGAAGTCAACAAAATAAATTATGATACCAATGAAATCAAATAGTAGTTGAAAAAAATAAATGTTGGTACCATTTGTAGAGAAACAAAATTTTTTTTAAGATATCAATAGTAGATTTTGATACCAATTGAAAGTGAAGCATGAAGTACATTTTGATACCAAATAAATACCAATTGAAATTAATGTATAAACTTGTAAAGATACCAAACATTTAGGATAAAATCAAGCTTGGCATAAACATGATTTGTACTTTAAAATGTATGGACATGTTAAACAAGCACAATCAAAGTCATATATATGTATGTATAAAAATATCACTTGAAATTTGAATCATACATATATGATAAACTAGTAAGAGTTTCTAAAATGAATAGATCATGAAAATTATGTGGATAACTCATAGCAATCCACCCTTATCATGCACATGATAAAAGATATTCAATACGATACACAAGACATGGTCACCCAACCAACCGCCCTTAGGTTGGTAGGGATTTTTAAAATAAGAGTTTGAAAATAATTAAACATGTTTGAAAGCTCTACCATTTAAGAATCAAGAAACTAGTTTAAAATAATTTTTAAAAAATTAGTTAAAGATCCTTCAAAACATGAAACCAAGTCATATATCCCATGAAGCATAAAACAAACATGATCATTAGGCTATATGCACGTGTTTTAGAACTAGTATATACATAGTAGTTAAACAATAGTGAGAACACAAAATATGAATTTATATGAACATGGGTGTATCTCAAAGACTATCTATGTATATCACTTGTCTAATAACAATGCATTTAACATAATGAGCATTAAAATCAAAACATGCTAAAAAATCATTAATGTAAATGCATGTAAACTAAAATAGGAGTTTAGAGATAGTTACCAAAATCAATAAATCAATCTCTAGGTCTCCAAAATATGGTGGCCCTCCACTAAACTTTCTTTCAAGCTCCAAATGCATCCACCAGCAAGACACCAAACCTCTCATGTTTTGTGAGACCCCACACCTATATCAAACATAAGAGGTGGGGATTTTGGTACCCATATTTTCTTTTGGGGTCCACGGGGGTTAGCATCATAAGGAACCCACACACTTTTATTTACAAAATGTAAATGATTTATTCTATCAAAATAAAATTTTGCTAAATGGTTTTTGCGATCGCAAAGTGTACATTTGTACACTCTAGCATACATATGTGAATGATATGTATGAGCATGATGTACATGAGGTGTATGTTGTGGGTTATGTGTATGAACATGTGGAGCTTATTTTTTCGACACAAGATTTTCAATCTAGAATGGTTAAATTCACAATTGCTCAAAGTTAAGCTCAATTAATCAATTCTATTTTTTAAGACATGAATCTCATTTTTATCAAAAGAGGGTGCAACATTATTATCATGAGAGACATGGTAAGAATCAAAATTATTTTCTTTTTAGAAATATTTTCTTTTTCATTTAAAACATTCTTCTTTTTCAAAGAGTTATTTTCCTTTAAAATAGTTTCCTTTCTTCAGAAATAGAATCAATTTTATTTATTAAATAATTGTTTCCTTCAAAAGCAACATCAAATTTTGAAGAAAAAAAATATTCTCCTTTTTCAAAAATTCATTTTCAATCAACAAAATTTTATTTTCTTTAAAACTAAGTCTTTTTCTTCTTTTAACAAATCATATTCTTGAAGAAGTTTATGACAAAAAGATGCAAGCTCATCATAAGGCATGTCAATATCTTCTTCTAGCTCGAATTCAGAATTTACCTCAAGAGGGTCATCCCCTTAGACCATATAGCATGTGTTGGAAGCATCACTTCCTTCATCTTAGTCACTCCCCATGTTGTATTTCTTTTGTTCACCGAGGGAGACAAGAGTGTTTCATACTACAAAAGCTGAATCAAAGTTAGAACCCTAGATAAATATTCATAATTTAGGTTTGACTCTAAAGCATGGATGGCTTTTGTGTTAGCCTCAAGATATTGCCATTAATAAAATATGAATTCTCAATAGTGGCAAAATAGACATGAATTCCTAAGGCCTTAGGATACATAGACATCTTAACTTTCCAATTTTGAAAGTCAAGAATATCAAATATGAGAGGTGTCATGAAATCCATGAGTGTGTGTACTAATATTTTGATTGGCTAAAAATCGGATCTTTAACTCATGATTGTTAGACCCAAATCAAGAGCACCAAGCTCTGATACCAATTAAAGGTTACCTAGAGGGGTAAATATGTGACAAGCTAATATAATGCAAAACAAATGCGGAATTAAAACTAATTATGTAAACTAACACTATTATGCTCAACACACCAAGTATAACGAAAGAGTGTAGCCGAATTTCCGGTGAAGGACTCTGAACTATCTCCTCGAGATTCCTCTAGATTAAGAGTTGAGATGCCACTATGGCTCAATTGATTGAATACAAGTGTGAGCAAACAATCTCAAACATATATCAATTAAGCACAAATATATCAAGCATATAAAGAGATAAACAATATAAGTATATAAGTTATATAAACACAAGTGAGAGAGTGATGAGCAAACACAGGAGAATTGTTTCAAGGTTTGAGCATACTTGCTTTACGTCCCTGCCTTCAACACTATGAAGGATTTTCACTAAAATCGATCCCGTAAGATCGCAACACCTACAACAAGCTCTCTCAAGACTCTTGGACCCGCAAGTCCCTCACTTGTTCTCGTAAGAACAACACATGCAAGTACACTAGCTTGTCGAGACCGCACCTCTTACAACTCCTCCAACCACAAGTTGGAACACTTGGTGATCACTTCACTTGATCATCACAAAACTCTCTTCACGAGGGCCTCAACCTTTACAACTCCTCATAATACAAGAAAGAAAACTTGTGATCACTTCTCTTGATCACAAAAATAATTAGAGGTTATATAAACACAAGTGAGAGAGAGATGAACAAACACAGGAGAATTGTTTCGAGGTTTGAGCACACTTGCTTTACATCCATGCCTTCAACACTATGAAGGATTTTTACTAAAATCGATCCCGTAAGATCACTCAGTGCCGCAACACCTACGATAAGCTCTTTCAAGACTCTTGGACCCGCAAGTCCCTCACTTGTTCTCGTGAGAACAACACACGCAAGCACACTAGCTTGCCGAGACCGCACCTCTTACAACTCCTCCAACCACAAGTTGGAACACTTGGTGATCACTTCACTTGATCACCACAAAACTCTCTTCACGAAGGCCTCAACCTCTACAACTCCTCACAATACAAGAAAGAAAACTTGTGATCACTTCTCTTGATCACAAATATAATTCTCACAATAAGGATCCCTAGAGGATTGATATAGTAATGGAAAGCTCAAGTTTGTGTGAGAAAAATAAAATAGAGTTGTGGTGGAGAACTCAAGAAATCTCTTTTGAAAAGACTCTTAAAAACTCTCCTTTTGATATGCAAGTTTTAGCCCAAAAACATCTGGAGAAAAACCCTAAGAGAGATGGGAAAAACTGGCTCTAAAACTTTCCAAAAATCTTAACCAAAACTGGCCCAAAGCCCTAATTTATATAGCCATTGGGGCCAGATTTGAAAATACACCTAGAGGGGGGTAAATAGGTGTATGGCTAATCTAATGACAAGTGATGCGGAATTAAAAACTAAATGTAACACACTATGTGTAACCAAAGAGTATATTCGAATTCCCGGTGACGGGCTCTGGTCTAACTCCTCCAGATTCCTCTAAATAAGAGTTAGGGTGCTATATGAAGCTCTCTTGGTTCAATATAAGTATGAGCATACACAAACAATACCAAGCATATATGCATGATATGAACAATATGAAATAATGCAAGGTATAAGAGAGAGTTTAGAGATAGTGGATCAATTGCAAACACTAAGATATGTTTCGAGGTTCGAGCCACTTCTCTATGTCCCCACCTTCACACAGAAGGATTTTTACTATACGTCCACATAGGACTTCTCACACCGGGAACCTCCACTGAGGATTTGGCAAATAAAAACTAGGAATACATAACTCCTCTCCCCAACAAAACAACCTCTACACAAGAGGACGCCTTTATACTTAGAGGGATGGGCAATAAGCCAAACAACAATCACCTCTCATTAGAGGGATAGGCACAAAGCCAAAACTCCAACCTCAATCACCTCTACACTTAGAGAGATGAACTCAAAACCTAAAACACAACCTCCTCTACTCTTAGAGGGATAGGCACAAAGCTACAAGTAAAGAAAGATTACAACTTGGTGATCTCAAAGACCACAAACAACCTTAGTGATCACTATAGACCACAAACAAATTTTCTCACCAAAATAAGATCCTATAGATAGGATAGAGATGATAGCTCAAGTGTGAGAAAATAAAGAGTTTGAAAAACAAATCACAAAGAAAAATCTTGGGAAAAACTCTAAATAGAAATATAAACGAAGATCAAAACCAATTCCCAAAAACTCTCTTTTCTTTGGTTTTTCCAACCCTTTAAACAAATAAAGATAAATCTTTTTAACCCAAAAACTCTTTGAAATCTTGATGCTAAAACACTTGTAAAGATGGGAAAAATTCCTCTCTAAAAACTTGTATAAAACAGCCCAAGAGGGGGCTATTTATAAGCCACCCAAAAATCTGCCCATTGGCAGCAGGAAAGGGCAAAACTGCCCTTCCGGTCGACCGCCTGGTCTACCGGCGCAACGGTCATATTTCTGACCGTTGTGCCTGTAAGTACACCTAGAGGGGGGGTGAATAGGTGTACGGCTAATCTAATGAACAAAATGCGAAAATAAAACTAAATTGTAACACACTTAATGTAACCAACGAGTGTAGCCGAATTTCCGGTGAAGGGCTCTAGACTAACTCCTCTTGATTCCTCTGAATAAGAGTTGAGGTGCTATATGAAGCTCTCAAGGTTAAACACAAGTGAGGCACACACAAACAACACAAGCATGTATATGATATGGCAATATAAATAGATCACAAAGTAATAGAGAGAGTTAAGAGAAAGTGGATCAATCGCTAACACACGGATATGTTTCGTGGTTCAAGCACACAGCTCTACGTCCCCGCCTTCACACAGAAGGATTTCCACTAACTTGTCTACACAGGACTTCCCACATAGGGAAACCTCCAAGAGGATTTAGGGCAAATACAATCGGGAGTACACAACTCCTCTCTCAACCAATACAACCTCTCACAGAGGCAAGGCACAACCAACACAAATACCACCTCACACAAGAGGGGTAGGCACTTAGCCAATACAAATTAATTACCTCACACTTGAGGAATTCCAACACAAACTCCACCTCACACTAGAGGGAGCCAAACACAATCTCCACCTCTCACTAGAGGGAGCCAACCACCACTCCAATAATTAACCTCTACACAAGAGGGATATCACAAATTAGGAGGGTTTACAACTAGGTGGTCTATCTCAACAACAAACAACTTCTTTTCCCACAAAACAAAGATCCTAATAGATAGGATAGAATGATAGCTCAAGTATGAAAAATAAAGAGCTTGAAAATCAAAAACTCAAAGAGAAACTCTAGGGAAAAACTCTAGATAGAAATGAAAATGAAGATCAAATCAATTCCCAAAGAATTTTCTTTTCAAATGATTTTCCAACCCTTTAAAAAATAAAGATGAAATCTTTAAACCCAAAAACTCTTTTGAAAACTTGCTTTTAAACACTAGAGAAGTAGGAAATTTTTGCTCTTGAAAATTCTTACCAAAACCCACTTCAAATGGGGTATATATAATCCCTAAAAAAATTCTGCCCGTTGGCAGCTGACAAGGTCAAAATTGACCTTCCGATCGACCGGCAGGTCGACCGGCCAACGGTCAAAAAATCGACCATTGAGCCTGCCGGTCGACCGTCCGGTCGACCGTGCCTAGAACCAGAGAGCAACGGCTCTCTAGCCGGTGGACCGCCGGTCGACCGGGACAACCCGAGAGTGGGTTGCCTTCAGTCGGTCGACCGCTTGATCGACCGCTCGGTCTACCGGCCTAATAGGCTGGCTGCGTGCACATCCTTGTGCACGTCGGTCGACTGGTCCGGTCGACTGACTCTGGGTCCGGTCGACCGGCCCGGTCGATCGCCAGACCTGGCAGGGCATTTTCAGAACTTTAAAACTGGGTTTTTATTATCCTATTAAATCCCATAAAATCTCTAAAAATCCACAAAAATAAGTTCTTATATTATATTTGAAATACAAACATGTGTGAAAAAATTCAACACATATTTTAACTTATTTGAACCATTTTTGTGTCTTAGAAATTTTGCCGAAAACCAAAACTCGTACTTTCCAAAACTTAGATTTTGAAATGGAAATCCGATTTTTCCAAAACACAACCAAATACAAAAACATGATATAGAAACAACATTTAAGCATATAGCATATGGATAGAATCCAATATACATGATATATATATATATATATATATATATATATATATATATATATATATATATATATATATATATATATATATATATATATATATATATATATATATATATATATCACTGTTTTTGACATTAAATCCGAAAATAAGTTTTGTTTAAAATACCAAAACTCCAAACTCATGAAATAGACTATCAAACTAAGTTTGTTTAAATAGTTGAAGTATAGATGTATATGAACAAATCTAATATACATTAAACCATGTAAACTTGTTAATTCTATCTATTCATGAAAACCAAGATCGGTCAAACTAAAAACCGAAAACCAATAAACATGAAACGTGTGTATGTGTTGTGAACTTGAGCATATCACTAATGGATCTAAATTATAAACTAAACACTGTACCGAAGTCTTCTTTTAGAGCGCCGTCTCCAAGTCGACTCGATCCAAACGTGATCCACCGAGCTTCACTCCAACCGAGTGCTAGATATGAACTTTGACGCTTGGGCTCTTGAATCACCATGTGAAAACTTCAAAACACCTTTGTTGAAGCTAATCACCTACTAATATATTGGTTAAGTATATGATACTAAACATCACAAGATTATTAGTAAGTTATAACTACATGAGTTAATCATTATCAAAACTAGAGTGGAAGGCCTCTAGGCCAACAATCTCCCCCTTTTTGATGATGACAAAACTCATGGAGTTATGTATGCATGGATTAAAGTTAAGCTTCAAAGAAGCTCCCCCTTAACTTATGCATAACAATAATCAATAAGTATATGTAATGAATACTAAACATGAATATGCATCAACGTGCATAAAACAATGAAATGAACATGCTCTTGATACCAAACTTTTAAAATAAATTCCTTTCCTTTTTAAAATAAACATGTTCTTTAAATAATTGCTCTTGATACCAATAAAAATTTCGATGTGAAAACTTTATTAATAAAAGCAACATAAAAGCTCTTAATACCAATCAATAAAAAAATTCTTGATACCAATTGGAAGATAATCAATAAAAGCTTTTGATACTAACAATAAAAAATATCAATATGAAACAACTTTGATATAAACTTACAAATAAACAATAAACATGCATATTAAATAATAAACATGCATATAAACTCAAATACTTCTCTGCCTTTTTGTCAATCATCAACAAAGGGGTCAAAGAAAACAATAAAACAATGTTCTCCCCCTTTTGTCTTAAACAAAAAAAAAATATCAATAAGGGGTGAAGTCAAAACAAAATATTATGATACCAATTAAAAAATATATCAATTTCGTGCATCATGATATCAATTGAAAAGAAATAAAACATACCAATTGAAGGTACATAAAACAAATAATTTTTAATATTAATTTAAATACCAATTTTAAGTAAATAAATCATTTTGACGAAGCCAACCAAAAATTTTGATATCAATTAAAAAAATATATAGATAATCTTGATATCAATTGTAAAGATTTGTACCAATTGAAAGTAATTTTTCATTAGGAGCATATGATACCAAAAATAATCATATCCATTTTCAATCATTTTTCAACATAAAGTGTGAGAGTAAAAAATCAAGGGTAAACAAAAAAACTAATTGAAAAGTGAAATATAAATTCTCTCCCTATATGAAATACCAAATAAAATAATGCATAAGCTTGTATAAGATACCAATTGAAACATAATCAATTGAAATATAATAGTCATTGAAGAAATCAAGCTTAGCATAACTAAAATTTGTGCTCAAAGATATAGAGATATAGTAAGCACAAATAAAGCATATATATATGTATGGAAAATTGAATACCAATCGAAATTGATACTATTTGAAGTGAAAGTATACATATATAAAAAATATATGAGTATACAAAAAGAATGTCAATAGTGATACCAATTGAAAAGATCCAATGATACCAATTGAAAACACAATAAGATCAAGTGTATAACTCATATTTCCTACCACCCATTTCATGCACATGTTTAAAATAGATTTTCAATAAGAAGTATACAAGGCATGGTCGCCCAACCAACCGCCCATAAATGGAAAGGGTTTTCAAAAATAGGTTTGAAAATAGTTTAGCATAATTGAAAACTTTTCCAAAATAAAGAATACGAACTAATTATAAGAAAAATTTGTAAACTAGTACGAAATCCTTCAAGCAATGAATAAAACAAGAATATATTCCATAAAAAATATGTAAATCACATGATCACCAAACACTCGAAATCTATAAAGCACAAATTGTACTCATGAAAACAAAATCATGAGAAAACATCAAATAATATGAGTGTACAAGTTATGTGAAAACATAATCATGAAAATAGTCAATTTAGCTCAATATAAAATTTCTTAAAAACATGAAAATCATCAAAACTAGAATCCTTCAAGGTATATGTATGTCATGTACAAACTAAAGTATACATACATATCAAAATATAAACGAGTCCACAAAAGTATATGCATGAAGGCAAGTGGCTCAAGGAAATATATGTATAGCTAGTAGTTTAGACACAATGACATATACATGAAGTTTAAACATAAACATAAAAATATGTACAAAATAGGAATACAAGTCAAAATGTATGAATCATCAAAACTAGGCTATACTAGTACATCTAATGGGTACAAATGAGCATTCAAGCACAAACACATAATAATCTATTTGTGGCTCACTAGTTGTACAAGTATATATCTAAGTTTTAATGAAAACTAACATCTAAACATGTAATCAAAACATGAAGCATAGAAATCAAAACAAACAACTCATAAACATATATATGATCATTATGTACATGCACATGCATAGATATAGGACATACACATTAGTTAAAATAAATTTGAGAACACAAAAATATAAATCCATATTAAACATGGGTGTCTCAAATAACTAAACATGTGATTGGTCACTAATGTTGCATATTTAATGTCACATTTTCATACTGATTTTAGAATAAAAGCCTGCATTGTCCTAATTATTTGTTTGATTTATTTGCAGGCCCAATCCTTAAGGAGATGAAGAGAAATGAGCCCAAAAGCCCACCAGAATTCTGAATTAAATCAGAGTTAATTCGCACACATAAAATCAGGGCAAAATCAAGAGGTTGAAACCGGTTGAGAAGAATCCTCTCAGAATCGATCAGTTAAAGCCAAGAATCCAAGGCCATTTCGTCAGAATCCGGAGCTCAAACGAAGAAACCAACAAAGGATAAAGTCAGAAGAAACTCCCGGGATGACCCACCAACAGGGTGTGGCCATCTGGCCACACCCTGGCCGCAGAAACACGGCTTTTGCCGCGTTTCTACGGCAATCTTGGGGAGTTACGGGGAGCGTGAACTCCCCCGACCTCCCCGGGATCTTGGTGGTTGGGGTTTTCTGCCTATAAAAGGCCATATTGTGCACTGAAAATGGACGCCAATGCAGAGTTAGGATCTTAGACTAGTTTTTTCATTTTGTAGTTTAGTTTTTACTTTTATGTAACTTGTATGTAGCTTAGGGTAGAAGAAGATTCATGTAAGTAAGAGAGAGGGCTGATGTTAAGAGTGACACCGACGATGTACCCTACTCCTTTCTTTCATTGTCTCAGCAAGTAATAAAGGTAAATGCTTTGTTTGTTTTCTATTCTGCTTTACTTTACATTTGTTTTGCTTTCCTCTTCCTCTTCTACTTTACCTTGGTTGTTGTTGTTGAGTGTACAAGCGATTTCCAAAGCAAGTATAACTGAGCTACGTGAGAGCCAGCGATAGTTCATGAAGACGTTCTCCTCTTCCAAGCTCCGCATCACTTCGTTCTTCTTATGCTTGACGATATAATGTGCACGGGGACCGAGCTCGAGTTTATGATCTATGCGTTGAACGCCTCCGAAGTAAAAAGGTAGAACTTGCAAAAGGTTTCCAAGTAAGTCATCACTCAACCTAGGTAAGTATCTCTTTACTTTTCTTTACTCCTTTTATTTTCTTTCTTAGTTTAGATCACCAACCACTTCTTCCAAATCATTTTCATTCTTCTTTCCACTTCATTGTACATAGTCGCTTTTCATCGTTTTCTGATTTTCCACCTTCTTCATCTCTCGCTTTCTTCTTAACTTTAACCATTAACTTTCTTTTTCTTTTTCATAACATAAAACAGAGAAGAACTTTCGCTTATTTTCTTAACGATTTTAATAAAGAACCGTAAAGCTTTCATCGCAAACCCTCCTTGTGGATCACGACCCGCATAGCCACTTGCTATAGCGGAAGAATTAAGCACTTGCACATTTCCTTTTCTAAGTTCTATAATCTCGTATTTTGTGTGCAGGTTTGGCCTCAATCAACATGTATATCACTAATCTAAATATCATGGAATATAACATACTAATCACGAAACATCAAAACATGCTAAAAATCAATGACATAAAAAGCATGTAAACATAAATGAGGAGTAAGAGATTGTTACAAAAGCCAAAGACAACTCTCCATATCTCCAAAACAAGGTGGTCCTTCCACCAAAGTTTCCTTGAAAGTAATGCATCCAAATAGTCCTCTTTAAGCACGGAACGCATCCACCTCAAGGCACCATTACTCTCATGTCATGTGAGAGCCCATACCTACATCAAATATAATAGGAGTGGTCTTTGGTACCCACACTCTTTTGGGTCCATGGGGGTTAGCACCTTTCCTAACCCAAACAAATTTAGTTGCTAAATTTGAATTATGTATACGATCATAACAAAACTTAGCAAGGTGGCCCTTACGTCCACAATGTGTACATGTGTACACATGAGCATACATTGTGTGATGGGTGTGAACGTGGGAAGCATGTGTATGCCGTGGTTTGTATGCATGCATAAGAGGAACTTGTTTCTTTCGAAACATAGATTCCAAACGTGAGTGGTTCAAAGCACAATGGCTCAAAGTGAAGCCCAAACAATCAACACTCTTCATATATTTTCAATTTTAGAAGAAGAGGTGCATGCAATAGATATGCTAGAAGGAGAAGTTATACTAGCATGACAAACATGTGTAGACAAATCATTTTTCAAAGAAATTTTTCATTAGACATCAAATCCATTCCTTTGAAATAGAAACAATTTTCATTTTTAAAGATTCATTTTCTTTTACAACAAAATCAAGTTTTAAAGACAAGTTTTCATTTTTCTTTAAAACATTTTCACAATCATTTTTATTTTTCAAAATCTCATTTTCATTTAGAGCAAGATCAAGCTTAGATTTCAATGAACCCTTTCATTAGAAATCTCAACCTTCTCTTACAAAACCAACTCAAGTTTTGAAAACAAATCTTTATTTTCATTGTTAAGTCCTATACTTTTCTTTTTTAAAAGATTATATTTTTCAAGCAATTTTTCACAAACAATTGATAGTTCTTCATTTAAAGCATTTGGAACAACATAGTCATTACAAGAAGAACTAACATCATCACCATCTAATTGAGTTTCCGAGTATACCTCACGGGAGTCATTCCCTTGGACCATGTAGCATTGTTGCTCGGATTCTCCACTAGATTCATCCTCCACAATGTTGGTCGTTTGTAGCTCGGAGGAGGTCAACATGTTCCACACTGCAAAGGCGGAATCACAGTTAGAAACTATGCACAAATATTCTTTATTAAGCGTGCTTCTAAGTGCCTCAAGGGCTTGTGCATTGGCCTCTATATGCTTGCTATTACAAAGATAGGATTTCTTGATAGCGGCAAGGAAAACATGCAAGCCTAGGGTTTTTAGATACATGGACATCCTAAATTTTCACATGTCAATGTTGGAAACATCAAACATAGGAGGTGTCAAGCAATCCATGAGTGTGTGTAAACAATATATGTGTGCAAATGCAAATGATAGATTAGCAAAACCAAGATCACACTCCTAGGTGGTTAAACCTAATATCAGGAACGTAGGCTCTGATACCAATTGTAAGTACACCTAGAGGGGGGTGAATAGGTGTACGGCTAATCTAATGAACAAAATGCGAAAATTAACACTAAATTGCAACACACTTAATGTAACCAACGAGTGTAGCCGAATTCCCAGTGAAGGGCTCTAGACTAACTCCTCTTGATTCCTCTGAATAAGAGTTGAGGTGCTATATGAAGCTCTCGAGGTTAAACACAAGTGAGGCACACACAAACAACACAAGCATGTATATGATATGGCAATATGAATAGATGCACAAAGTAATAGAGAGAGTTAAGAGAAAGTGGATCAATCGCTAACACACGGATATATTTCGAGGTTTGAGCACACAGCTCAACGTCCCCGCCTTCACACAGAAGGATTTTCACTAACTTATCCACACAGGACTTCCCACACAGAGAAACCTCCAATGAGGATTTGGGGCAAATACAATCAGGAGTACACAACTCCTCTCTCAACCAATACAACCTCTCACAGAGGCAAGGCACAACCAACACAAACACCACCTCACACAAGAGGGGTAGGCACTCACTTCAGATTGGGAGAAAAAGACAACTGCAATCGAAGAAGCGAATGATCTCTTAACAATGTTGTTAGAAAACCTTATTGGTAATCTAATTGCATATGAAGTGCAACTCGAAGACAGAAAGAAGAATGAACAACAATCTCTCTCAAAGAAGAAAGAACTTGCCTTCCATGCATCCTCAGACACGGACAATTCAAATGATGATGAAGAGGAGATGGCAATGCTTTTAAGAAAATTAAGAAGATTCTTGAAGCAAGGTAAGTTTAAATGTTTTAATTGCAATAAAACAGGTCATATGAAGAAGGATTGCTCATTACTCAAAAACAAAGGTAAATTCAAGAGCACAAACTTCAGAAAGAAGAAAGACTACCAAGCTTCATGGGAAAATAGTGATTCCTCTTCCTCTGACGAAGAAACCACTGAACATGCCAACATATGCTTTATGGCCCAAGAAGAAGATGAGGTACAATATACTGAACTCCTAGATGCATTTCATGAATTATACAGTGATCTTAAGAATGAAAAGATAAAGAATAAAGTTTTGTCAAAGGAAAATGAAAAACTTATTAAAGAAAATTCATGTTATGTATCTCAAATTTCTTCTATAAATTCTCAAAAAGTTGATTTTCAAAAAGTGATATCATCATTGAAAAAAGGTAATGAGAATTTATTACAAAATAATGTTTTATTGAAAAGAGAAACTATGTCTTTAAATGAAAGATTTTCTGTTTTAGATAAAGACATGTTAATTTTCAAAATGAAATATGAAGAGATTTTGAAAAATGTGACTAAATTTAATCAAGGAAAAGAAAAGTTGAATGATTTGTTATCATATCAAAAGATGTCACATAATCATTATGGTCTTGGATTTTTTGAAAAATCTACATATATTAGTAATCCATATAATTCTTTTGTAAAAAGAAATACTGATATTATTTCAAAAAGAATTAAGAACAAGTTCATATGGATTCCTAAAAACTTAAGCATTATTGATAAAAATACTTATATTGCATTATACATACATGATATATGTAATTCATGCAATTATATGTATACTAACAGATGGAAACCAAATTCAAATTGGATTTGGACTCCTAAAGGTTAATGCTTTAATCTTATGATTGGTACCATCTAATGTTTATCTTTCAGGTACCATATAAAAAGCTTGATAAGAAAAATATTTCAGAACATTTATCATATATATATATATATATGTTATGATATATTTTTTGCAGGGGGAGAACACATGTTTTCTATATCTGTTATAACCTTTTCTGCAGGGGGAGAACATATTTTCTGCAGGGGGAGAATATATAACATATTCTCTGCAGGGGGAGTATTCGTTCACACAAAGTATCATCATCAAAAAGGGGAAGAATGTTGGAACTTGCTTTTGATGATACCTTTGTGAAGCCATTTCATTGGAGTTCTTTTGTACAAGCCTATTCAAGAGTTCTACATGATCAAGACTTCCCAAAGAGAGTTTCTATTGATGTGTATTATAATGGTTAATAGTATGTTAAAAGCCTTGAAACACATACACACACATCATAGCCCTATTAGTCGACTTATAGCCTTTTATAGCCGACTTATACATGGTATAGTCGACTTGACATTTTCCCTAGTTGACTAACATTTGTCCTACAAAAATGCCAACTCTCTGTTTATCTCTATTAGTCGACTTAACAGACTTTATAGTCGACTAATAACCTGATGTAGTCGACTTATACATTGTTCTGGTCGACTAGTTTTAATTTTCAGAAACTTGTCTTTTGATTCAATCTTGACCTAGTCGACTTGGTCCCTTTTGTAGTCGACTAACCCAGTATAAATTGCCCAACCTAGTCGACTAACCCCCTACCCCAAGTCGACTAATGGCAGTTTCTGACTATTGGACAGTTTCTATTTTCTGGTGTTTTATCCAACGTTATCCAACGATTATATATTCAAATTTGTCCTAATAACTACCCTAACTAACCATAGAGTTTAGCTATAAATAGGGTTGTTATCTTAGGCTAAAAACACCATTCAAATAAAAAAATTTCTGACCAAAAATTCTGTCAAAATTCTGATTTTCAGAAAACTGTTCCCACTTTCATTTCTTCACTCAAATTCCTACTCCATAGTGAAGATTTCTGATTGAGATTTTAAGAATTTGTGAATAAAAAGAATGAAGTGTAGATTTCTTAGTCTCAATGCGAATCCGCTGTAGCAAGGGCTCAAGCGGGTCGTGATCCTCAGGGAAGGATGCGCTGCAAGCTTTTTGACTCGATTCCTCTGTATCTTCAAAAATAGGAGAAAAGAGATTAGATTTGAGAATATATGATATGAAAGACGTGGTTTTGCTGATTTTCTACCACAACCCTATTGCAAGTTAAGGAGATTGATCTTCATCTTGAGATGTATGTAATTCACCCTAGGTTATTAAGAATAATTCAAGTAAGAAAAACCAATACCAGATTCTAACTAAGTTACATTATTTAAAAGCCAAACTATGGTTCATCCTAACATCTAGGTACAGCTTAATAGAAGATGAATCTTAAATTTATGCTGTCCTAGTTCTTAAGTTTGAAGTCATGAAAAGTCTTTTTAATATGCAACCTAGATTAAGGATCTTAGTTATCTTGTTTAATCTTCAAGAAAAGTTGTTATTAAACCTAGGATTTCTAGAGATGGTCATCAATCTGATCAAGGCGTAACTGCTCTAGGGTTGCTTTAAGAATTTCAGCAAACCGCTAGAGAGAATTAGTTCATCATCATTTTTTTTTTATCTTTTCAATTTATATTTTTTTTTGTTATTGTTTAGTAAGAGAGATTAGAGAAAGAAAGAAAGAAAACAAATCAGAAGATCGATGATTAGAAACCAAACCAGAGAGATCACAGAAATAAAATAAAACTAAATACAGAAAATTAAATGGGAAAAAGGTAACCTTTATTGCAGAATAATCCTCCAATTACAAAGCTCCTTCTTCTCCACAACGTACATGAAATGAAAGTTACAATCTTGCAGAAATTTAAAGAAAATGGCTAAAAGAAAACCCTAATACGTCTCTGGATGCCCTGTACGTTGCACTGCAGGGGGTATTTATAGGTGCATAAGGCGATAGAGTCCCGGATAAACACCACCACAGAATCTGGTCATCCATCTCATCCAGATTGCCGCGGAATTGCGGATTTTGCCGCGATTCTGCGGCAATACAGTGGCATCTGGCCACGCGCTTTGGCGCGTGGCTTCTCCTGGTCCATCCATCTGGGCGCCTGCTTCTGGAAGCTGCATCCTGGCTCTTTATTCTGGATTTTTCGAGATAACTTAGTAATCAAGTTACCTTGATCTCAAATATCCCAAATCTTCTATCCACGAATTTCCTTCTTATCTTGGGCTTTTATCCTCATCCTGCAAGTGTTTAGGGTTGGATAGAAGTCTATCCTTCCCTTATCTTTGATATTTGCAACTTTTAGCCCTTGTATTTGCATTTTGACTTCTTGTAATTGCGCTTTTGCACCTGGGCTTCAAACATGGGCTTGGATCTGGCTTTTGGGCTCTTTTAAGCTTTATTTATTATTAAAATAATAATTCGAGGCCTGCACATATTAAATAACAAAATATTAATAAATGTGCATTATAATATGAATAAATGTGCAAATGTGATGGTAAATATGATGACAATTATGCATTTTTTTACTACTAATCACACCCCTACACTTATCTTTTTGCTCGTCCTCGAGTAAAAATCAAAAAGAAAATCTAATCTAACTAACTCACTTTCGTAGGAATCACGGTTGCACTTAGCGTGTGCAACAAGCCGTTAAAGCCCTAGGTTACCCTAGAGGACGAGTGTTGTCTCGTGAGGGTTTTCAGCGGATTACACCCACAAAATCCATAAAAAGGAAAATATTTGACTTATATTGGAAGAGACTAAGTAGTCTATAAGTTTTAGGATCCTCATTTTTATTCATTCTTCAAACCTAGTCTTTATAAAGTCAATTGTTATTCATTTTAGGTAAGGATTAAAATTGAATTTCTAATATAGTCTTTTTCGTTACCAAAAATCATATGCATCCTTATGTTTTTACTAGGAATTCCTTAACTTGGACTCTCATGCCTCTATATTTTTTTTTTCTTATTTTTTTAATATGTATAACTCATCTAATTTTCTTTCGTATAAGCATCAAGGCTTCTTGAGGCCCTCATACCTAACTAATTGGCTATTAGATGTGTTAGTACATATAAAAGTAATTTTTCTTAGTTTAGGCTTTCTAATCCACCCATGTAGCGAACTTAAAGTCGATGACTCCCAAACCGGTTGGCTTTAGGGCACCAGGTGAGAAAACACCCCGCGGACTCAAATTCGAGTGAATTAGGCCACAAAACTAAGGACTTTATTTGTAAACTCACCTTTAGGCGTGAATACTTATGCTTCTTGAGGCACATGTATCCAGCTTAATTGGTGATTATTTTTTTTTTTTTATAATTTTTTTTTTATGAGGCACAAGGGTCTTTGTCTTAGAATCCTAGATATGCATTAGGTATACACAATTCTTTAAGGTAAAAATCAAGACTAATTATTTATTCAATTTTTCTCCTATACCTAAAATTTGAACAATTTATTTATTTTGACCAAGTCTTTAGAAATCCTAATCATGATTTTCCTAATCCTTAAAACTAACTTAGGTTTCTTTCAAAAATAAGTCAAAATACTGTCCTTTTTATAATTTTTTTTTAAAATGGGAATGTTAGAACAAATAAAGAGAAAATGTTAGAACAAATAAAGAGAAAAAAAAATATATATATATATATATTTATCTATATTACATACCCTTCCCCCACACTTGTTTCATGCATTGTCCCTAATATATGAATGAAATGCATGGTTGCATGAACTGGCAGAAAGATATAGTCACCCATATAGTGGGTCAAAAAGGCCCATCGCAGCATTAGCTTCCGGTACAGACTCCAAAAAGATCTTAAGACGTTGACCATTTACCTTGAATGCATTGCCATTTTTGGGATCGTAGATCTCTATGGCTCCGTGTGGAAACACCGTCTTAACAATGAATGGTCCTGTCCATCTTGACTTCAACTTGCCGGGAAAGAGATGAAGTCTAGAGTTATAGAGTAAAACTTTTTGTCCTTGGACAAAAGTTTTTCTCGTGATGAATTTATCATGAAAAACCTTAACTCTATCCTTCGCAATCTTTGCATTATCGTATGCATCATTCCTCAATTCCTCTAGTTCAGAAATTTGTAATTTCCGAAACTCACCGGCCTTATCTAGATCGAAATTTAGCTGCTTAATTGCCCATAAGGCTCGGTGCTCTAGCTTAATAGGAAGGTGGCAAGCCTTTCCAAAGACTAATCTGTAGGGAGACATTCCTAGAATCGTCTTAAAGGCAGTCCTATATGCCCATAGGGCATCTACCAGTTTGGTGGACCAGTCCTTTCTATTCTGATTCACGGTCTTCTCCAAAATGAGCTTGACTTGCCTATTAGAAACTTCTACCTGTCCGCTAGTTTGAGGATGGTAGGGCGTAGACAACTTGTGAGTTATGGCATATTTTCGCATAAGAGCTTCAAAAGTTCTATTGCAAAAATGTGTGCCATTGTCACTAATGATGGCTCGAGGGATTCCAAAGCGTGAGATGATATTATCTTTCAAGAATTTGACAACAACTTTGTTGTCATTTGTCTTGCAAGGGACAGCTTCTACCCATTTCGACACATAGTCAACGGCCAACAAGATGTATTGGTGCCCAAACGAATTAGGGAAGGGTCCCATAAAATCGATGCCCCATACATCGAAAAGTTCTACTTCTAGAATGGGATTTAAGGGCATCATATTTCGTTTGGAAATTCTTCCTATCATTTGACATCTTGTGCAAGTTTTGCAATACTCAAATGCATCTCTAACATCTCTAAACACAGTTGGCCAATAAAAGCCACTTTGCAGAATTTTCTCGGCAGTTTTGCGGGGACCAAAATGTCCACTGCAAGCGAACTCATGACAAAAAGCTAGCACGCTTCTAGTCTCCTCGTCGGGGACACATTGATAGGTAGCGAAAAATGCATAATTGTCATCATATATACCATCACATTTGCACATTTATTCATATTATAATGCACATTTATTAATCTTTCGTTATTTAATGTGTGCAGGCCTCGAATTATTATTTTAATAACAAATAAAGCTTAAAGAGCCCAAAAGCCCAGATCCAAGCCCATGTTTGAAGCCCAGGTGAAAAAGCGCAATTACAAGAAGTCAAAATGCAAATACAAGGGCTAAAAGTTGCAAATATCAGAGATAAGGAAGGATAGACTTCTATCCAACCCTAAACACTTGCAGGATGAGGATAAAAGTCCAAGATAAGAAGGAAATTCGTGGAAAGAAGATTTGAAGAAATCTGGATTAAGGGTAACTTGATTACTAAGTTATCTCAAAAATCCAGATTAAAAGGCCAGGATGCATATTCCAGAAGCAAGCGCCCAGATGGACGGACCAGGTGAGGCCACGCGCCAAAGCGCGTGGCCAGATTCCACAAAAATGCCGCAAATCCGCGGCAAAATCCAAGATTCCGCGGCATTCTGGATGAGTCTGACTACCAGATTTCGTCTACAACTTCATCCGGGACTCTATCTTCTTCTGCACTATAAATATCCGTGCAGGCGCAGCAAAAAGGGCATCCAGAGACGTATTAGGGTTTTCTTTTAGCTATTTTTTCTAAATTTCTGCACAATTGTATTTTTCATTCATGTACGTTGTGGAGAAGGAGAAGATTTTGTAACTGGAGATTCATCTGAAGTAAAGGTCACTCTTTTGTTCTCATTTAATTTCTGCAATTTTATTTTATTTTGCGATCTCTCTGATTGTTGTTTTAATCTGTGATCTCTTCTGGTTTTCTTTTTCTTTATTTCCTTGCACTCTTTCTCATTAAATAAAAAAAATATATAAATAATTTGAAAAGAAAAAAAAATAATGAAAAACTAATTCTCTCTAGTGGTTTGCTGAGATTCTTGAAGCAACCCTAGAGCAGTTAAGCCTAGATCTGATTAATGAACATCTATAGAAACCTTAGGTTTAAAAACAACTTTTCTAGAAGATTAAACAAATACCTAGAATTCCTAATATAGGTTGCATATTAAAAAGACTTCTCATGACTTCAAACTTAAGAACAAGGACAGCATAAATTTGAGATTCGTCTTTTATTAGGCTGTACCTAGATGTTAGGATGAACCATAGTTTGGCTTTTAAATAATGTAACTTAGCTAGAGTCTAGTATTGATTTTTCTTGCTTGAATTATTTGTAATGACCTAAGGTGAATCACCTACATCTTAAGATGAAGATCTAACTCCTTAACTTGCAATAGGGTTGTGGTAGAAGATCAGCAAAACCACGTCTTTAATATCATCTTTTTATCTCAGATCTAATCTCTCTTTTCTTACTTGAAGCATACAGAGGAATCGAGTCGAAAAGCTTTCATCGCATCCTTCCCTGAGGATCACGACCCGCTTGAGCCCTTGCTACAGCGGATTCGCATTGAGACTAAGAAATCTGAACTCTATTCTTTAAAAAATCTCAATCAAATTTTGGCGCCGTTGCCGGGGAAGGAACGGCACGATTTCCTCGTTCTAATCATTCTTTATTCTTTCTGTTGCAGGTACAGAGAACAGGAAACAAAAACAGAGCAGCAGCAAGGACATACAGCAATCCAGTGCCTCTGCCCTCGAAGGCAGAGCACCTGGACCTACTAATTTGCCGCAGAAACGCGGCAAAAGCCGCAGATCTGCGGCAGTAGTAGTGAACTACTAACCTGCTTTTCTGCAGGTTGCTCTGCATTGCAAAATTTGCTTACTGCTGTGATTAAATTTCTCTGTTATCACTCTGCAACTGCTAATTAATAACATTAACCCATTTGTTGAAAATAAAAAAAAATTTTAGACTCTTGCATTTAGGGCACGTGTCTATTTTAATTCTTTTTAATTCTGTTGAAGAGTGCTGGCGACAAGGTACGTTTGCATAGCATATAGATTAGGAAACACTCTTGGTTGTTTACTGCTTTCTTGAGTGATTACTTGTCTACAGCTTTACACGTACACTAATTCATCTTAAGGGCATAACCCATAAGCAAGATAAGGTGGGGATTTCATCACCCTTCCTTGGCCCACAAATCATATCCGTCACACTCACAACCCTAACCTTAAGTAAAATTTGACTAGACATTGGCCCTAGGTTAACTCGGACTCAATAGGAGATTGACCGAAGGAGGAAAATTGTTCGAAATTAACTCTTGTCAAATCGGTGTCTAGGCAGGGGATTGAGGGCCTCAAGAAGCCTTGATACTTATACGAAAGAAAATTAGATGAGTTATACATGCCAAAAAAAAATTATATTAACACATCTAATAGTCAATTAGTTAGGTATGAGGGCCTCAAGAAGCCTTGATACTTACACGAAAGAAAATTAGATGATGTTATAAAAATAATAAAGAGGCATGAGAGTCCAAGTTAAAGAATTCCTAGATTCACAAGGGTGCGTATGACTTTGGTAACGAAAAAGACTATACAAACATTCAATTTTAATCCTTACCTAAAATAAATAACAATTGACTTTATAAGGACTAAGTTTAAAGAATGAATAAAAATGAGGATCCTAAAACTTATAGACTACTTAGTCTCTTCAATAATAATTCAAATATTTTCCTTTTTATGGATTTTGTGGGTGTAATCCGCTGAAAACCCTCACGAGACAACACTCGTCCTCTAGGGTAACCTAGGGGTTTAACGGCTTGTTGCACATGCTAAGTGCAACCGTGATTCCTACGAAAGTGAGTTAGCTAGGTTAGATTTTTCACTTTCTTTTTGATTTTTACTCGAGGACGAGCAAAAAGATAAGTGTGGGGGTGTGATAGGTAGCGAAAAATGCATAATTGTCATCATATATACCATCACATTTGCACATTTATTCATATTATAATGCACATTTATTAATCTTTCGTTATTTAATGTGTGCAGGCCTCGAATTATTATTTTAATAACAAATAAAGCTTAAAGAGCCCAAAAGCCCAGATCCAAGCCCAGGTGAAAAAGCGCAATTACAAGAAGTCAAAATGCAAATACAAGGGCTAAAAGTTGCAAATATCAGAGATAAGGAAGGATAGACTTCTATCCAACCCTAAACACTTGCAGGATGAGGATAAAAGTCCAAGATAAGAAGGAAATTCGTGGAAAGAAGATTTGAAAAAATCTGGATTAAGGGTAACTTGATTACTAAGTTATCTCAAAAATCCAGATTAAAAGGCCAGGATGCATATTCCAGAAGCAAGCGCCCAGATGGACGGACCAGGTGAGGCCACGCGCCAAAGCGCGTGGCCAGATTCCACAAAAAATGCCGCAAATCCGCGGCAAAATCTAAGATTCCGCGGCATTCTGGATGAGTCTGACTACCAGATTTCGTCTACAACTTCATCCGGGACTCTATCTTCTTCTGCACTATAAATATCCGTGCAGGCGCAGCAGAAAGGGCATCCAGAGACGTATTAGGGTTTTCTTTTAGCTATTTTTTCTAAATTTCTGCACAATTGTATTTTTCATTCATGTACGTTGTGGAGAAGGAGAAGATTTTGTAACTGGAGATTCATCTGAAGTAAAGGTCACTCTTTTGTTCTCATTTAATTTCTGCAATTTTATTTTATTTTGCGATCTCTCTGATTGTTGTTTTAATCTGTGATCTCTTCTGGTTTTCTTTTTCTTTATTTCCTTGCACTCTTTCTCATTAAATAAAAAAATATATAAATAATTTGAAAAGAAAAAAAATAATGAAGAACTAATTCTCTCTAGTGGTTTGCTGAGATTCTTGAAGCAACCCTAGAGCAGTTAAGCCTAGATCTGATTAATGAACATCTATAGAAACCCTAGGTTTAAAAACAACTTTTCTAGAAGATTAAACAAATACCTAGAATTCCTAATATAGGTTGCATATTAAAAAGACTTCTCATGACTTCAAACTTAAGAACAAGGACAGCATAAATTTGAGATTCATCTTTTATTAGGCTGTACCTAGATGTTAGGATGAACCATAGTTTGGCTTTTAAATAATGTAACTTAGCTAGAGTCTAGTATTGATTTTTCTTGCTTGAATTATTTGTAATGACCTAAGGTGAATCACCTACATCTTAAGATGAAGATCTAGCTCCTTAACTTGCAATAGGGTTGTGGTAGAAGATCAGCAAAACCACGTCTTTAATATCATCTTTTTATCTCAGATCTAATCTCTCTTTTCTTACTTGAAGCATACAGAGGAATCGAGTCGAAAAGCTTTCATCGCATCCTTCCCTGAGGATCACGACCCGCTTGAGCCCTTGCTACAGCGGATTCGCATTGAGACTAAGAAATCTGAACTCTATTCTTTAAAAAATCTCAATCAAATTTTGGCGCCGTTGCCGGGGAAGGAACGGCACGATTTCCTCATTCTAATTATTCTTTATTCTTTCTGTTGCAGATACAGAGAACAGGAAACAAAAACAGAGCAGCAGCAAGGACATACAGCAATCCAGTGCCTCTGCCCTCGAAGGCAGAGCACCTGGACCTACTAATTTGCCGCAGAAACGCGGCAAAAGCCGCAGATCTGCGGCAGTAGTAGTGAACTACTAACCTGCTTTTCTGCAGGTTGCTCTGCATTACAAAATTTGCTTACTGCTGTGATTAAATTTCTCTGTTATCACTCTGCAACTGCTAATTAATAACATTAACCCATTTGTTGAAAATAAAAAAAAAATTTTAGACTCTTGCATTTAGGGCACGTGTCTATTTTAATTCTTTTAATTCTGTTGAAGAGTGCTGGCGACAAGGTACGTTTGCATAGCATATAGATTAGGAAACACTCTTGGTTGTTTACTGCTTTCTTGAGTGATTACTTATCTACAGCTTTACACGTACACTAATTCATCTTAAGGGCATAACCCATAAGCAAGATAAGGTGGGGATTTCATCACCCTTCCTTGGCCCACAAATCATATCCGTCACACTCACAACCCTAACCTTAAGTAAAATTTGACTAGACGTTGGCCCTAGGTTAACTCGGACTCAATAGGAGATTGACCGAAGGAGGAAAATTGTTCGAAATTAACTCTTGTCAAATCGGTGTCTAGGCAGGGGATTGAGGGCCTCAAGAAGCCTTGATACTTATACGAAAGAAAATTAGATGAGTTATACATGCCAAAAAAAATTATATTAACACATCTAATAGTCAATTAGTTAGGTATGAGGGCCTCAAGAAGCCTTGATACTTACACGAAAGAAAATTAGATGATGTTATAAAAATAATAAAGAGGCGTGAGAGTCCAAGTTAAAGAATTCCTAGATTCACAAGGGTGCGTATGACTTTTGGTAACGAAAAAGACTATACAAACATTCAATTTTAATCCTTACCTAAAATAAATAACAATTGACTTTATTAGGACTAAGTTTAAAGAATGAATAAAAATGAGGATCCTAAAACTTATAGACTACTTAGTCTCTTCAATAATAATTCAAATATTTTCCTTTTTATGGATTTTGTGGGTGTAATCCGCTGAAAACCCTCACGAGACAACACTCGTCCTCTAGGGTAACCTAGGGGTTTAACGGCTTGTTGCACATGCTAAGTGCAACCGTGATTCCTATGAAAGTGAGTTAGCTAGGTTAGATTTTTCTCTTTCTTTTTGATTTTTACTCGAGGACGAGCAAAAAGATAAGTGTGGGGGTGTGATAGGTAGCGAAAAATGCATAATTGTCATCATATATACCATCACATTTGCACATTTATTCATATTATAATGCACATTTATTAATCTTTCGTTATTTAATGTGTGCAGGCCTCGAATTATTATTTTAATAACAAATAAAGCTTAAAGAGCCCAAAAGCCCAGATCCAAGCCCATGTTTGAAGCCCAGGTGAAAAAGCGCAATTATAAGAAGTCAAAATGCAAATACAAGGGCTAAAAGTTGCAAATATCAGAGATAAGGAAGGATAGACTTCTATCCAACCCTAAACACTTGCAGGATGAGGATAAAAGTCCAAGATAAGAAGGAAATTCGTGGAAAGAAGATTTGAAGAAATCTGGATTAAGGGTAACTTGATTACTAAGTTATCTCAAAAATCCAGATTAAAAGGCCAGGATGCATATTCAGAAGCAAGCGCCAGATGGACGGACCAGGTGAGGCCACGCGCCAAAGCGCGTGGCCAGATTCCACAAAAATGCCGCAAATCCGCGGCAAAATTCAAGATTCCGCGGCAATCTGGATGAGTCTGACTACCAGATTTCGTCTACAACTTCATCCGGGACTCTATCTTCTTCTGCACTATAAATATCCGTGCAGGCGCAGCAGAAAGGGCATCCAGAGACGTATTAGGGTTTCTTTTAGCTATTTTTTCTAAATTTCTGCACAATTGTATTTTCCATTCATGTACGTTGTGGAGAAGGAGAAGATTTTGTAACTGGAGATTCATCTGAAGTAAAGGTCACTCTTTTGTTCTCATTTAATTTCTGCAATTTTATTTTATTTTGCGATCTCTCTGATTGTTGTTTTAATCTGTGATCTCTTCTGGTTTTCTTTTTCTTTATTTTCTTGCACTCTTTCTCATTAAATAAAAAAAATATAAATAATTTGAAAAGAAAAAAACATAATGAAGAACTAATTCTCTCTAGTGGTTTGCTGAGATTCTTGAAGCAACCCTAGAGCAGTTAAGCCTAGATCTGATTAATGAACATCTATAGAAACCCTAGGTTTAAAAATAACTTTTCTAGAAGATTAAACAAATACCTAGAATTCCTAATATAGGTTGCATATTAAAAAGACTTCTCATGACTTCAAACTTAAGAACTAGGACAGCATAAATTTGAGATTCGTCTTTTATTAGGCTGTACCTAGATGTTAGGATGAACCATAGTTTGGCTTTTAAATAATGTAACTTAGCTAGAGTCTAGTATTGATTTTTCTTGCTTGAATTATTTGTAATGACCTAAGGTGAATCACCTACATCTTAAGATGAAGATCTAGCTCCTTAACTTGCAATAGGGTTGTGGTAGAAGATCAGCAAAACCACGTCTTTAATATCATCTTTTTATCTCAGATCTAATCTCTCTTTTCTTACTTGAAGCATACAGAGGAATCGAGTCGAAAAGCTTTCATCGCATCCTTCCCTGAGGATCACGACCCGCTTGAGCCCTTGCTACAGCGGATTCGCATTGAGACTAAGAAATCTGAACTCTATTCTTTAAAAAATCTCAATCAAATTTTGGCGCCGTTGCCGGGGAAGGAACGGCACGATTTCCTCGTTCTAATCATTCTTTATTCTTTCTGTTGCAAGTACAGAGAACAGGAAACAAAAACAGAGCAGCAGCAAGGACATACAACAATCCAGTGCCTCTGCCCTCGAAGGCAGAGCACCTGGACCTACTAATTTGCCGCAGAAACGCGGCAAAAGCCGCAGATCTGCGGCAGTAGTAGTGAACTACTAACCTGCTTTTCTGCAGGTTGCTCTGCATTGCAAAATTTGCTTACTGCTGTGATTAAATTTCTCTGTTATCACTCTGTAACTGCTAATTAATAACATTAACCCATTTGTTGAAAATTAAAAAAAAATTTAGACTCTTGCATTTAGGGCACGTGTCTATTTAATTCTTTTTAATTCTGTTGAAGAGTGCTGGCGACAAGGTACGTTTGCATAGCATATAGATTAGGAAACACTCTTGGTTGTTTACTGCTTTCTTGAGTGATTACTTGTCTACAGCTTTACACGTACACTAATTCATCTTAAGGGCATAACCCATAAGCAAGATAAGGTGGGGATTTCATCACCCTTCCTTGGCCCACAAATCATATCCGTCACACTCACAACCCTAACCTTAAGTAAAATTTAACTAGACGTTGGCCCTAGGTTAACTCGGACTCAATAGGAGATTGACCGAAGGAGGAAAATTGTTCGAAATTAACTCTTTTCAAATCGGTGTCTAGGCAGGGGATTGAGGGCCTCAAGAAGCCTTGATACTTATACGAAAGAAAATTAGATGAGTTATACATGCCAAAAAAAAAAAAATTATATTAACACATCTAATAGTCAATTAGTTAGGTATGAGGGCCTCAAGAAGCCTTGATACTTACACGAAAGAAAATTAGATGATGTTATAAAAATAATAAAGAGGCATGAGAGTCCAAGTTAAAGAATTCCTAGATTCACAAGGGTGCGTATGACTTTTGGTAACGAAAAAGACTATACAAACATTCAATTTTAATCCTTACCTAAAATAAATAACAATTGACTTTATTAGGACTAAGTTTAAAGAATGAATAAAAATGAGGATCCTAAAACTTATAGACTACTTAGTCTCTTCAATAATAATTCAAATATTTTCCTTTTTATGGATTTTGTGGGTGTAATCCGCTGAAAACCCTCACGAGACAACACTCGTCCTCTAGGGTAACCTAGGGGTTTAACGGCTTGTTGCACATGCTAAGTGCAACCGTGATTCCTACGAAAGTGAGTTAGCTAGGTTAGATTTTTCTCTTTCTTTTTGATTTTTACTCGAGGACGAGCAAAAAGATAAGTGTGGGGGTGTGATAGTTAGCGAAAAATGCATAATTGTCATCATATATACCATCACATTTGCACATTTATTCATATTATAATGCACATTTATTAATCTTTCGTTATTTAATGTGTGCAGGCCTCGAATTATTATTTTAATAACAAATAAAGCTTAAAGAGCCCAAAAGCCCAGATCCAAGCCCAGGTGAAAAAGCGCAATTACAAGAAGTCAAAATGCAAATACAAGGGCTAAAAGTTGTAAATATCAGAGATAAGGAAGGATAGACTTCTATCCAACCCTAAATACTTGCAGGATGAGGATAAAAGTCCAAGATAAGAAGGAAATTCGTGGAAAGAAGATTTGAAGAAATCTGGATTAAGGGTAACTTGATTACTAAGTTATCTCAAAAATCCAGATTAAAAGGCCAGGATGCATATTCCAGAAGCAAGCGCCCAGATGGACGGACCAGGTGAGGCCACGCGCCAAAGCGCGTGGCCAGATTCCACAAAAATGCCGCAAATCCGCGGCAAAATCCAAGATTCCGCGGCATTCTGGATGAGTCTGACTACCAGATTTCGTCTACAACTTCATCCGGGACTCTATCTTCTTCTGCACTATAAATATCCGTGCAGGCGCAGCAGAAAAGGCATCCAGAGACGTATTAGGGTTTTCTTTTAGCTATTTTTTCTAAATTTCTGCACAATTGTATTTTCCATTCATGTACGTTGTGGAGAAGGAGAAGATTTTGTAACTGGAGATTCATCTGAAGTAAGGTCACTCTTTTGTTCTCATTTAATTTTTGCAATTTTATTTTATTTTGCGATCTCTCTGATTGTTGTTTTAATCTGTGATCTCTTCTGGTTTTCTTTTTCTTTATTTCCTTGCACTCTTTCTCATTAAATAAAAAAATATATATAAATAATTTGAAAAGAAAAAAAATAATGAAGAACTAATTCTCTCTAGTGGTTTGCTGAGATTCTTGAAGCAACCCTAGAGCAGTTAAGCCTAGATCTGATTAATGAACATCTATAGAAACCCTAGGTTTAAAAACAACTTTTCTAGAAGATTAAACAAATACCTAGAATTCCTAATATAGGTTGCATATTAAAAAGACTTCTCATGACTTCAAACTTAAGAACTAGGACAGCATAAATTTGAGATTCGTCTTTTATTAGGCTGTACCTAGATGTTAGGATGAACCATAGTTTGGCTTTAAATAATGTAACTTAGCTAGAGTCTAGTATTGATTTTTCTTGCTTGAATTATTTGTAATGACCTAAGGTGAATCACCTACATCTTAAGATGAAGATCTAGCTCCTTAACTTGCAATAGGGTTGTGGTAGAAGATCAGCAAAACCACGTCTTTAATATCATCTTTTATCTCAGATCTAATCTCTCTTTTCTTACTTGAAGCATACAGAGGAATCGAGTCGAAAAGCTTTCATCGCATCCTTCCCTGAGGATCACGACCCGCTTGAGCCCTTGCTACAGCGGATTCGCATTGAGACTAAGAAATCTGAACTCTATTCTTTAAAAAATCTCAATCACACATCTCCTAATGATTTGGTCGCTACAGTATTTGAAAAGATAAGGATCTTCCCACATGTAATACCGAACTTGAGACAAGAATCGGTATCTATCCTGTTTAGACCAACTAGGTGGTGTTTGGTTTGTGACTAAGTAATTTACTATGTCAGCAAACCATGGTTCCTTAGAGATGGCTAGAAGTTGCTCATCGGGAAAATGGTCATTGATGGGCAGCTCGTCAGAAGGTGCGTTTGGCACACGAGAGAGATGGTCAGCTACGACATTTTCGACTCCTTTTTTATCTCGAATTTCGAGATCGAATTCTTGAAGGAGAAGGATCCAACGAATGAGTCGGGCCTTCGCATCTTTTTTAAGCATAAAGTATCGCAGTGCAGAATGGTCTGTGAAGATCGTGGTCTTAGTCCCAAGAAGGTATGGACGGAATTTCTCCAAAGCGAACACTACTGCCAAGAATTCCTTCTCGGTGGTAGTATAGTTCATTTGGGCATCATTTAACGTCCTACTCGAATAGTAGATCACGTGCTGCTTGTTGTCTTTACGCTGTCCTAAGACAGCACCTATCGCAAAATCAGAAGCATCGCACATGATCTCAAAAGGTTTGGACCAGTCCGGAGGTGAGATGATAGGGGCAGAGATAAGTTCCACTTTCAATTTCTCCCATGCACTATGGCACCTATCATCAAAGATGAAGGACACGTCTTTAGCTAGAAGGTTTGTAAGGGGTCTAGCATTTTGCTAAAGTCCTTAATGAACCTACGATAAAATCCAGCGTGTCCTAAGAAAGACCAAATGTCCTTCACGCATCGCGGAAGTGGAAGTTTCGCTATGATCTCCACCTTGGCCTTGTCTACCTTAATCCCTTCCCTAGATATCTCGTGACCTAGGACAATTCCTTGTTGCACCATGAAGTGACACTTTTCCCAATTGAGGGTCAAGTTCTTTTCGGTGCACCTACTCAGCACTAGCTCCAAGTGATGGAGACACTGGTCAAATGAATTTCCATAGACGGAGAAGTCGTCCATGAAAATTTCTAAGAAACGCTTAACCATATCCGAAAACAGGCTTAACATACAACGTTGGAATGTGACGGGGGCATTGCATAAGCCGAAAGGCATTCGACGGTAGGCAAATGTCCCAAATGGACATGTGAACGTTGTCTTCCCTTGGTCCTCCGGGGCTATAGGGATTTGATTATATCCCGAATACCCGTCCAAAAAGCAGTAATACTCATGACCAGCTAATCTTTCCAGCATTTGGTCAATGAAAGGGAGGGAAAAATGATCTTTCCTAGTGGCTGCATTCAACTTGCGGTAGTCTATGCATACTCTTACCTTGGTAGGCAATCGTGTTTGCACTAACTCATGCTTGTCATTCTCTACCACAGTAAAGCTGGACTTCTTAGGGACCACATGCATTGGGCTAACCCATTCGCTATCGGAAAGGATAAATGATCCCATTATCTAACAGTTTTACTATTTCGGCTTGTACCGCCTCCTGCATAAATGGGTTCAGCCTACGCTGTGGATCCCTCTTAGGTCTAACCCCTTCCTCAAGATGAATACGATGCTGGACTATCGTAGGGCTAAGTCCCTTAATATCTGCCATAGTCCAACCAATGGCTTCCCTATGTCTCCTAAGGGTTGCCAGCATGTCCTCCTCTTGCCTATTGGTCAAATTAGATACAACTATGACCGGTAACGTCTCTTGTTCACCTAGGTAGGCGTACTTAAGATGTTTGGGCAAGGCTTTTAACTCCAAAGAAGGAGGTGGCTCAATGGGTGGAGGTGTTAAGCTAGAGTCTCCCATCTCTATAGAACTCAGATTTGATTCCCATTCGATCTCATCAAGGCTGATATCACTTGTTTCTAAATCTTCCTCTTCCTCTGACTCAAGTATGATCTCATCATTATGCTCACTCGTCATATTTTCAATGAAGTTAACCTCAAAGGGTTGGTCGGTCACATCGTAGGGATGCTTACCTAGGTTGAAAACATTGACTTCCTTGGTCATATCCCCAAAAGTTAATCTCATGGATCCGTTTCTACAATTGATTATTGTATTTGCAGTTGCTAGGAACGGTCTTCCTAAGATGACGGGAGTTTGGGACCTAGGATTAGACACAGGTTGTGTCTCTAAGACAATGAAATCTACTGGGTAAATGAATTCTCCTACCCGTATGAGAACGTCATTGATTTCTCCCTTAGGAACTTTGATAGAGCGGTCAGCCAACTGAATAGTAACTTGGGTCGGGTTGAGTTCACCTAATCCAAGTTGTTGATACACGGAGAAAGGGAGCAAATTGATGCTGGCTCCTAAATCGAGGAGTGCTCGATTGATTTCGGCTCGACCTATGGTGCAAGGAATGGTGGGGCAACCTGGGTCCTTATACTTGATAGGGATCTGGTTGGACAGTAGCTCACTAATGTTAGTGGCTAGAAAAACCTTCTTAGGCACATTAGTCTTTCTTTTCTTGGTGCACATGTCCTTAAGGAATTTGGCATAACTAGGGACCTGTTGGATTGCATCAAGAAGTGGAATGTTGAGCCTAACTTGATTGAACACCTCTAATAATTTCTCCATATGTGCATTGTTGTTGCTTCTAAGCCTATTTGGAAATGGAGCTATAGGCTGGTGCATCTGACCTGCTGACTTTTCAGCTTCATTTTCATTGGGGCTGGATGGAGCAGGAGTGGAGCTAGATGGAATGGAAGTGGAGCTAGATGGAATGGATGGCTGAGATGGATCCGATGGCATGGATACTTGATTATCAACTTGTTTCCCAATCTGAGTGTATGAACCATATGACACTGATTTGGGTCTTGAGCCTCATTGGCTGGCCTAGGATTCCTAGGGTGAGGCAATGGTTGACTCGGTAGGGTACCCCTCTGTCTCTCTTGCTGGTTCAATTGGATCTCTATCCTATTTAGGACTTGAGCCAGCGTGTCTTGGCTTTTAACTAGGGTATCCACCTTTCTTTCCATGTTAGAGAGTCTTGTTTCCATTTGTGAATATTGGAAAGAGGGTGGAGGATTTTGGCTAGGAAAACTCTGCTGATAAGGCGGATTTTGAAAATTGTTAGAGAATTTGGGCCTAGTCTGCTCATTGTTGCTCGGGCCCCATGAAAAATTGGGATGGTTTCTCCAACCGGGATTGTAGGTGGGCGAATAAGGATTGTTGGCAGGCCTTGTGAAGGCTGCACTCATATGTTCGGGCAAGCTTTGATGCGCGATGAAGACAGGACATTCCTCGAACACATGGTTCCTATCTTGACAGTAAGTACAGCCCGCCGAAGATGTTGGGCTGACTTGGTTCACAGAGACTGACTCTTTAGTTTCAAGAGCCTCTAGTCTACGCATAATAGCAGCTAACTTAGCATCAGTTGCTACGTTGGCCTCAATGGAATGGATACCTCCTTTAGAAGAAGTAGGGTCATTAGTCCTAAATTTTCAGGAGTAGGGTCCCATTGGATGGATTTTTCAGCTAATTCCTCAAACAATAACCATC
Source organism: Agave tequilana (assembly GCA_038442645.1). Taxonomy (NCBI): domain Eukaryota; kingdom Viridiplantae; phylum Streptophyta; class Magnoliopsida; order Asparagales; family Asparagaceae; genus Agave; species Agave tequilana. The sequence goes on along the minus strand of JAVJIF010021944.1, from coordinate 13,629 downwards.
CTTCATCTTCATTATTTTGCAGAAATCCTCCTTGACACATGGATTCTAACAGTGTTTTAGTGGAATAATCTAATCCATCATATAGAACTTGGCAAAGTCGCCATTTCTCTATCCCATGGTGAGGACATTGGGCAAGGAGGTCCTTAAAACGCTCGAAGTATTTCCAAAAAGGTTCATTGGCTGTTTGCTTAAACTGTAGGATATTCTTCCTAATCAGTGCAGTCTTGTGAACGGGATAAAATTTCTTTAAGAAGGCCTTAACGAAACTGTCCCAAGAAGATATAGAACCAACCTCTAGACTGTAGAGTCATTTCTTTGCTAAATCCTTCAAAGTAAAGGGGACAAACCTAAGTTTGATGGCATCTTTTCCTAACTTAGGAATATTCATCATGAGACATACTTCCTCAAATTCCCTTATGAAGAAGTATGCATCCTCGGATTCAAGTCCATGGAATTTCGGAAGGGTGTTGATATATTGTGGCTTAAGCTCAAATGGTTCAACACCTTCGGTGGTAAGCTTGATGCAAGAAGGAAGAGAGGTTCTAATAGGATAGAACCTATCTTGGAGAGACGGCGGTTGTGCCATGTGTGAGTCGGGCTTATGCTCAGGTGGTGAACTAGTCCTAGTTAGCCTGGATGTAAGTTGGTCTCTCGACCAAGTGGGCATGCACAATTAGCAACCAAGTTCACCCAATCAACCAAAAAAAGAAAAACAAACAAAAATCCTATTCTAGGGTAATCCTTGACCTAGACGACTCCTAACTTTAGACTGTCCTTAGGAGGTCTATTGTCGACGTTAACCACAAGCTAATCGGCCAGGTAGGTGGCAAGACCGGTGGGAGGTTTTCCGTCAGAGACGTTCCTTAATTAAATAACCACCGTTCTTCGGGCTTTCGGCCCTCAATCCCCTGCCTAGACACCGATTTGACAAGGGTTAATTTCGAACAATTTTCCTCCTTTGGTCAATCTCCTATTGAGTCCGAGTTAACCTAGGGCCAACGTCTAGTCAAATTTACTTAAAGTTAGGGTTGTGAGTGTGACGGATATGATTTTTGGGCCAAGGAAGGGTGATGAATCCCCACCTTATCTTGCTTATGGGTTATGCCCTTAAGATATTTTTGTGTACGTGTAAAGCTATAGAAAAGTAATCACTCAAGAAAGCAGTAAACAACCAAGAGTGTTTCCTAATCTATATGCTATGCAAACGTACCTTGTCACCAGCACTCTTCAACAGAATTAAAAAAATTAAAAATAGACACGTGCCCTAAATGCAAGAGTCTAATAATTTTTTTTATTTTCAACAAATGGGTTAATGTTATTAATTAGCAGTTGCAGAGTGATCATAGAGAAATATAATCAAAGCAGTAAGCTATTTTTGCGATTCAGAGCAACCTGCAGAAAAACCAGATTAGTAGTCAACTACTATTGCCGCAGAATTGCGGCCCTGGCCGCGGATCTGCGGCAAATATGTAGGCCCTGGTGCTCTGCCTTCGAGGGCAGAGGCACTGGGTTGCTGTATGTCCTTTCTACTGCTCTGTTTTCCTGTTCTCTGTATCTGCAAACAGAAAGAATAAAAAATAATTAGAACGAGGAAATCGTGCCGTTCCTTCCCCGGCAATGGCGCCAAAATTTGATTGAGAATTTAAGAATTTGTGAATAAAAAGAATGAAGTGTAGATTTCTTAGTCTCAATACGAATCCGCTCTAGCAAGGGCCCAAGCGGGTCGTGATCCTCAGGGAAGGATGCGCTGCAAGCTTTTCGACTCGATTCCTCTGTATCTTCAAAAATAGGAGAAAAGAGATTAGATTTGAGAATATATGATATGAAAGACGTGGTTTTGCTGATTTTCTACCACAACCCTATTGCAAGTTAAGGAGATTGATCTTCATCTTGAGATGTATGTAATTCACCCTAGTTATTAAGAATAATTCAAGTAAGAAAAACCAATACCAGATTCTAACTAAGTTACATTATTTAAAAGCCAAACTATGGTTCATCCTAACATCTAGGTACAGCTTAATAGAAGATGAATCTTAAATTTATGCTGTCCTAGTTCTTAAGTTTGAAGTCATGAAAAGTCTTTTTAATATGCAACCTAGATTAAGGATCTTAGTTATCTTGTTTAATCTTCAAGAAAAGTTGTTATTAAACCTAGGGTTTCTAGAGATGGTCATCATCTGATCAAGGCGTAACTGCTCTAGGGTTGCTTTAAGAATTTCAGCAAACCGCTAGAGAGAATTAGTTCATCATCATTTTTTTTTATCTTTTCAATTTATATTTTTTTTTGTTATTGTTAATAAGAGAGATTAGAGAAAGAAAGAAAGAAAACAAATCAGAAGATCGATGATTAGAAATCAAACCAGAGAGATCACAGAAATAAATTAAAACTAAATACAGAAAATTAAATGGGAAAAAGGTAACCTTTATTGCAGAATAATCCTCCAATTACAAAGCTCCTTCTTCTCCACAACGTACATGAAATGAAAGTTACAATCTTGCAGAAATTTAAAGAAAATGGCTAAAAGAAAACCCTAATACGTCTCTGGATGCCCTGTACGTTGCACTGCAGGGGGTATTTATAGGTGCATAAGGCGATAGAGTCCCGGATAAAACACCACCACAGAATCTGGTCATCCATCTCATCCAGATTGCCGCGGAATTGCGGCTTTTGCCGCGATTCTGCGGCAATACAGTGGCATCTGGCCACGCGCTTTGGCGCGTGGCTTCTCCTGGTCCATCCATCTGGGCGCCTGCTTCTGGAAGCTGCATCCTGGCTCTTTATTCTGGATTTTTCGAGATAACTTAGTAATCAAGTTACCTTGATCTCAAATATCCCAAATCTTCTATCCACGAATTTCCTTCTTATCTTGGGCTTTATCCTCATCCTGCAAGTGTTTAGGGTTGGATAGAAGTCTATCCTTCCCTTATCTTTAATATTTGCAACTTTTAGCCCTTGTATTTGCATTTTGACTTCTTGTAATTGCGCTTTTGCACCTGGGCTTCAAACATGGGCTTGGATCTGGGCTTTTGGGCTCTTTTAAGCTTTATTTATTATTAAAATAATAATTCGAGGCCTGCACACATTAAATAACAAAATATTAATAAATATGCATTATAATATGAATAAATGTGCAAATGTGATGGTAAATATGATGACAATTATGCATTTTTTTACTACTAATCAATTTCTGAGAGTCCACCTATAATAGCCCTTGTTCACGATCACATACAGATTCAAGGCTTATAGGATCATTTGTAATCACTCAAAGAGGAGCATTGTACAAGAGCGTCTTCTTGGTGTAGAAGAGAGGTTGTAAAAGGTGTATGTCTTCTTGGTTGTAAGAAGAGTGATACACATTTGGTAAAGGGAATTTGTCAAGTGGTGTGCAAGGTGTTGATTTTGGGTGTACAAAGTCAAAGGATAAAGGAAAATCTCAAGCGGGTGGCTCGGGGACTGGATGTAGGTCACAAGGACCGAACCAGGATAAATCTCTTGTGTTTGCATTTGCTTTATCTTTTCTGTGATTTATTTTCCTTTATTGCAAGTACATACGCTAATATCTTTGTTGAGTGTTGACGTGTATAGTAGATCCTACAATTGGCATCATCTCGGGACCAACAATTGGTATCTGAGCAGGTTCAACATGTGGATTATAATATTTCAGGAGGATCATAGCTTATCTGGAGAGGCACTGAGTGATGGAGACTTGGAGTAGTCATCATCACATCCTATAGATAGATAGAGCGCTCCATTGTAGGGTTTCTCCTTTTTGTGCACATGTATCCATTTTGGTATTGTATATGGAATTATTTTACCATGAGGCCGAGAGCCTGTTCAGTTGTTACATATATATTTGAGACTTGATTTGAGTTTCTTTAAATGAGACTCTTTATATACACATGTCATGTATTTCTTTCCCTTATTGAGTTTTTTCTCTTTTGAGTTGTTTCCTACTTTTTATCCTACTTTTCTGGGTTATGTATCATATTATATTGACTCTAGAGTTCCTCTAAGACTGCAGCTGGTGTGTCAAAATTAGGGATGTTACTGTAAGTACACCTAGAGGGGGGTGAATAGGTGTATGGCTAACCTAATGACAAATGATGCGGAATTAAAACTAAATTGCAACACACTTAATGTAACCAAAGAGTGTAGCCGAATTCTCGGTGAGGGATTTGGACTAACTCCTCTTGATTCCTCTAAATAAGAGTTGAGGTGCTATGTAAAGCTCTCTTGCTTCAACACTAGTGAGGCACACAAAAAATATCAAGCATACAAGTATGATATGAACAATATGAAATAATGTAAGGTATAAGAGAGAGAGAGAGAGTTAGAGATAGTGGATCAAACGCAAACACAAAGATATATTTTGAGGTTCGAGCACCCAGCTTTACGTTCCCGTCTTCACACAGAAGGATTTCCATTAAAGCGTCCACATAGGACTTCCGACACAAGGAACCTCCACTGAGGATTTGGGTAATACAAACTTGGAGTACACAACTCTTCTCTCAAACAACAACAACCTCTACACAAGAGGCAAGACACAACAACTATCACCTCTCATTAGATGGATAAGACACTTAGCAAACAACAATCACCTCACACTAGAGGGATAAGGCTCAAAGCCAACAACAATCTCAATCACCTCTACACTTAGAGGGATACCAATACAACCTCCACAATCACCTCTACACAAGAGGGATAATAACAACACAAGGAAGGTTACAACTCTTGGTGATCTCAAAGACCACAAATCAATTTTCCTCACAAAACAATGATCCTAATAGATAGGATAGATAGATAGCTCAAGTGTGAGAAAACAAAGAGTTTGAAAATCAAAATCAGAAAGAAAATACTTGAGAAACTTCTAAGATGAAATAGAAATGTGGAACAAAAATAATTCCCAAAGACTTCTCATTTTCATTGATTTTTTCAACCCTTTAAAACAAATAAAAATAAAACTTTATGGCCAAAAATACTTTGAAATCTTGCTGTAAAAACACTAGGAAAGATAGGAAATTTTGCTCTCAAAAATCATCTATAAAACAGCCCAAAGATGGGTATTTATACCCTCTCAAAAATTATAGCCGTTGCAGTCTAGGAATGCCCAGATTGCCCCTCCGGTCGACCGACCAACGGTCACTTTTCTGACCGTTGAGCCTACGGTCGACCGCCCGGTCGACTGGCCCCACCCGAGAGTGGGGTGCTTTCAGCCAGTCGACTGCGCGGTCGACCAGCCGAGTTGGCTGACCTTTGTGCACGTCTCGTGTGTTGGCCCAAAGGCCTTCCACTCTAGTTTTGATGATGATTAACTCATGTAGTTATGTGTACTAATAATCTTGTGATTTTAGTTTCAGATTATTAATCAAGATGTTAGTAGGTGATTAGCTTCAACAAGATGATTTGGAAGCTATTCACATGGTGATTCAAGAGCCCGAGCGACAAGATCATATATAGCACTCATTGGAGTCAAGCTCGGTGGATCACGAAGTTTTGGATCGAGTCGGCTTGGAGACGGCGCTCTACAAGAAGACATCGGTACCTAGTTTAGTTTGAGTTTTATATCCATTTGTAAAGATTAGAATAGTATGATATGCTCAAGTTCACAACACACACGTTTCATTTTTGGATATTGGTTTTCGGTTTTTTCGTTTTTGGTTTAACCGATCTTGGTTTCATGAATAGATATATCAAAATAAGTTTAAATGGTTTTATGTATAGTAGATTCATTCTATAAACATGCATGCTTAACTTCCTAGACAAACTTAGTTTTGACTTACTTATTCATGTGTTTTTATGTTTTGGTATTTTTAACAAAACATATTTTGGAATAAAGTCAAAAACATGGATATGTATATGTTTCTGTATATTGGATTTCCATCCATATGCAGCATGCCTAAATGTTGTTTAATACCATGTTTTTGTATTTGGATAAGTTTTGGACAAAATGTATTTTCAATTCAAAAATCCAAGTTTTAGAAAATACAGTTTTCGATTTTTGGTAAAAATGATAAGACACAAAAATGTTTCAAAATGTGTGTTATTTGTGATGAAATTTTTATCACAAGTTTATAATTCAAAATAAAATGATAAAACTATTTTTGTGTATTTTTACAAGTTTTATGTATTTATTAGAATATGTTTTTACCTGTTTTTCTGACCCAGAACAGTGGCTGACAGGCCAGGTCGGTCGACCGAACCAAGGGCCGGTCGACCGAACAAAGGCCCGGTCGACCTAACGGTCGACCGACGTGCACAGCCCTGTGCACGTCTGGCAGACACTCGGGACGGTCGACCGGCGGTCGACCGGACCAGAGAGCAGTGCTCTCTGTTTTTGGGCGGTCGACCGAGCGGTCGACCGGTAGCTGCCAGCGGTCAAATATGACCGTTGGACGGTCGACCGACCGGTCGACCGGTAGTTCTTTTTGGCAGATTTTGCTGCCAACGGCTATATTTTCTGGGGGCTATAAATACCCATTAATGGCCAGTTTTCACTAAGAGTTTTTGGACGAATTTTCTGAGCTTTCTCTAGTGTTTTCACAGCAATCAAAGAAAGTTTTGGGCTTTAATTGAACAATCCATTTGGGTTTTACTAGGGTTTGGAAAATCAAGAAGGGTTTTTGGGAAAAGATTTTGATTCAACTTCTTCATTGTTTCTAGTTTTCCCAAAGATTTTCTTTGAGATTTTGATTTCCATTCCTTTGGTTTTCTCCACACTTGAGCTACATCTACTATCTCATTCTATAGGATCCTTGTGTGGGAAAGAAATTGTTTGTGGTTGTTTGTTAGACCACCAAGTTGTAAACCCCAAATTTGCTTGGCTTGTGCCTTTCCCTCATTGTGTTGAGGAGGTTGTGCAAGTGGGTGTATCCCTCAAGTTGTGAGGTGATCCTTGTGTTGCTTTGTGCTAATCCCTCAAGTTGTGAGGTGATTGTTTGTTGGCTTGGTGTTGTGCCTCAAGGAGGAGGTTGTGTTTGTAAAGAGAGGAGTTGGGTACTCCTTATAATTGTTATTACCCCAAATCCTCGGTGAAGGTTCCCTTTGTGGGAGTCCTTTGTGGACAAGCTAGTGGAGTTGAAATCCTTCTGTGTGAAGGCGGGGATGTAGAGCTAGGTGCTCGAACCTCGAAACATATCTTGTTGTTTGCGCTTGATCCCTTGACTCTTACTCTATCTCTCTCTCTTTACTTTGTGCCTTGCATCATTTCTCATTGATCATTCATACTTATATGCTTGGCTTGGTTGTGTGCTCATCACTCATTTAGTGTAATTGCAATTAGTTTAAATTCCGCATTAAGTTGACTAGATTAGCATTATCACCTATTCACCCCCTCTAGGTGATTTCAATGGTATCAGAGCCTACGCTCCTGATATTTAGGTTTAACCACCTTGGAGTGAGATCTTGGTTTGCTAATCTTCATTTGCATTGTTCATTTGCACACATATTGTTGCACTCATAGATAGCCCTCCTATGTTTGATTTTTCTAGACATGATATTTGGAAGGCAAGATGAGTTGTCATTTAAAAAGCCTAGGATATCTAGTTTATCAAGCCACTACTCAAGAATCCTACCCAAATGCTAGCAAGTATAAAAAGGCTAATGCATTAGCACTTAAGACACTTAGAGCATCTCTTAATGAAGATCTTTTACATGTGTTTGCTCATTATGATTCGGCTTTTGCAGTTTGGAGCATATTGACTTCTCCCGAGCTACAAGGATTATCAACAAGTGAGGAGATCTAGAGAGGACAAGTCCGACGAGCATTGCCTCATGGTCCAAGGGAAAGACTCCCTTGAGGTACAATCGGATTCTCAACTAGATGATAGCTCTAGTTCATATTGCTATGGGTGTTTTGAAGTTCAAAATTTAAACGTAGAACTTGCCTCTAAGCTTGAAATTTTGTGAAAAAACATGACCTTTTGAAAAAGAAACATTTGAATTAAAGAAGAAATGAAGGATTTGTGCTCAACTTTGAATTGGTTTTGCAAGAGAAGGAAGAGATTACTAGTGAACGTGACTCACTAAGATCTCAACTAGACCTTACCCTAAAAGAGATTGATGTTTGAAAAGCAAAAATGATTGTGATGATATTTTGAAGAACAATGAGGGTTTTATCTTCAAAATGAATTTTGTTTTAAAAGATAACCTGCTTTGAAAAATGAAATTGATTTCATCACAAAAGAATTGGATTTTGTTTTAAAGAAAAATGAATCTTTAAAAATTGATATAGATTCTCATGTTTGCCATGCTAATGTAGCTTCTTTCTAGCACCTATTGCATGCTCCACTTTGTCTTCTAGTATTGAAAATGATATAAATGTTTTGAAGAAAAGTGTTGATTGTTTGGGCTCCACTTTGAGCCAATGTGCTTTTGGATCATACACGCTTGGAAACCTTGGTTCGTAAGAACACAAGTTCCATCTTTGCATGCACACCCATCACGGCATACACATGCTTCCCACGATCACAATCTTCACATATGTATGCTCTTGTGTACACGTGTATACATTGTGGTCGAAAAGGCCATCTTGCTAGATTTTGCTATGATCGTACATGATGAAAATTTAGCATGTAATCTTGTTGGGTTAGGAAAGGTATTAACCCCTATGACCAAAAGAAAATGGGTATCAAAGACCACCCCTACGATTTTGATGTAGGTGTGGGCTCTCACATTACGTGAGAGTGATGGTGCCTTGGAGTGGATGCGTTCCGGGCTTAAAGAAAACAATTTGGAGCATCACTTTCAAGGGGAGCTTGGTGGGAGGACCACCTTGGTTTGGAGAGCTAGAGAGGTGCCTCATCGGTTTGGTATCAATCTCTAACTCCGTTTATGTTACATGCTATTATGACTTTCATTTGTAGCATGTCATGTTTAAAAGCTCATTATGACTATGCCATGTTGATAGATTAGTGATATATATGTTAGTTATTTGAGACACCTATGTTTAAAATGGACTTATCTTTGTGTTCACTTTGTTTTAAACTAATGTGTATGCCCTAGATCTAATTATATGCGTATACATAATGACCATATGTACGTTTATGATTTTTATTTTGATGCTTCATGTTTTGATTAGTATGTTAAATTCCATGATTCTTAGATCATTGACATGCATGTATAGCTTTTGAGATCACCCATGTTATATGGACCCATATGTGTTTTCTCACCATTGTTTAGCTATTATGTATATCATAGTTCTAATAACATGTGGATTTACATAATGATCATTTTATGTCTACATGTTGATTTATGTGTCGTTTTATGCTTCATGATTTGAATATATGTTTGATGTTAGTTTTCATGAAAACTAGGATTTATACTTGTACATAGAATGGGCCACAAGTAACTTTTTTTTTTGTTTATGCTTGAATGCCTATTTGTATCTATTAGATGTGCTAGTATAGTCTAGTTTTGATGATTCATGCATTCTAACTTGTATTCCTCATTTTGGATATATTTCTATGATCATGTGTTGTAACTTCATGTATATGTCTATCTTGTCCAAACTATTGATTATACATATACATCCTTTGAGCCACGTGCCTTCATACATATACTTTTGTGGACTCATTATGTTTAGGATATGTATGTATACTTTAGTTGTACATGACATTCATATGCCTTGAAATTTAAATCGTTTTGATGATTTCATGTTTTTAGGTAATTTCAATTGGTAATGATAATTTAGTTTCTCATGTTTTCATGTTTTTAAGGAATTTCATATGAGCTTAATTGAATATTTTCATGATTGTGTGTTTCACATTACACTTGTTTACTCACTTTAATATGTTTCTCATGATTGTGTTTTCATGAGTATGATATGGGCTTTATGGACTTTGAGTTTTAGTGATCATGTGATTTACATGTGCTTCATGAAAAAACAATTTTGTTTTATTCCTTACTTGAAGGATTTCGTACTAGTTTAAAAGTTTTTCCATTTAACTAGTTCGTATTCTTCACTATGGTAGAGATTTCAAACACACTTTATTTTCAAACCTATTTTTTGAAAACCCTACCTTCTAAGGGTGGTTGGATGGGCGACCATGCCATGCATACCCTTCTTGAATATCTTTTAATCTTGTGCATAAGGGTGGTAGGTTATATGAGGTATACACTTGATATTATTATTGTTTCAATTGTTATCATTGGATTCTTTCAATGGTATCAATATGACATTTCGTATACTTATATTTTTTTTATATGTATGCTTGCACTTCAAAGAATAATCAATTCAATTGGTATCTAATTTTTCATAATATATATATGTTTTTATTCTGCTTATTATATTCATATATCTTAGTGCACAAATTTTGATCATGATAAAGCTTGTTTTATAATGACTATCTGTTTCAATTGATAGTTTTCAATTGGTATCCATATACAAGCTTATTCATGTTTCATTTGTATTTCATAAAGGGGGAGGAAAACTTGTATTTTATCTTCAATTGTATTTGATTTCCACTCCCATATTTTATGATTGAAAATTTCAATTGGTATCATATGTTCAAAATGAAAAATATTTACAATGGTATCAAAATCCTTGTTTAGAAATTCAAATTTGTTATGTTTAAATTTCAATTGGTATTAAGATTTTTGTTTTCATTTGACATATGTTTTCATATAAACATGTTTAATTTGAATTAAAACTATTTGTTACAAGCCTCGTTTCCCTTATTTCAATTGGTATCATTGATATAGGCATTCCTTAAAATGTTTTTATACTCATTTCAATGATATCATTTATGCACTTCATTGACATTCTATTTGGTTGTATCATGTTTTATGTCACCCCGGTGAGAACATTTATTTACTTTTACCCCTTTGTTGATGATTGACAAAAAGGGGAGAAGTATTTGAGTTTGTAGTTTATATGCATGTTTGTGTATGCATGTTTTTATGTTTTATTAAAGTTCCAATTGGTATCAAAAGCATTATTTAATATGTTTATTTTTGGTATCAAGAGCTTCATTAAATATGTTTATTTTTGGTATCAAAAGCTTCATTAGTTTTGTTTTGCAAATTGGTATCAAGAGCTTGTTTTGAAAATGTACTTGTTTTATTTAATTGGTATCAAGAGCATGTGTTTTATTTAATTGGATTGGGATCAAGAGCATGTTTTAGAAATTTATGTGTTTTATGCATGTTGATGCATACATGTTTATGAACATTCATTGCATACTTAATTGTTTATCTTGATGCATGAGTTAAGGGGAGCTTTCTTGAAGCTTAACTTTAATCCATGCATATATAACTCCATGAGTTTTGTCATCATCAAAAAGGGGAGATTGTTAGCCCAAAGGCCTTCACTCTAGTTTTGATGATAATTAACTCATGTAGTTACGTGTACTAATAATCTGTGATTTTAAGTTTCAGATTATTAATCAAGATGTTAGTAGGTGATTAGCTTCAACAAGATGATTTGGAAGCTATTCACATGGTGATTCAAGAGCCCGAGCGACAGATCATATATAGCACTCATTGGAGTCAAGCTCGGTGGATCACGAAGTTTTGGATCGAGTCGGCTTGGAGACGGCGCTCTACAAGAAGACATCGGTACCTAGTTTAGTTGAGTTTTAGATCCATTTGTAAAGATTAGAATAGTATGATATGCTCAGTTCACAACACACACGTTTCATGTTTTTGGATATTGGTTTTCGGTTTTTCCGTTTTAGTTTAAACCGCTCTTGGTTTCATGAATAGATATATCAAAACAAGTTTAAATGGTTTTATGTATAGTAGATTCATTCTATAAACATGCATGCTTAACTTCCTAGAACAAACTTAGTTTTGACTTACTTATTCATGTGTTTATGTTTTGGTATTTTAAAAAACATATTTTGGAATTAAAGTCAAAAACATGGATATGTATATGTTTCTTGTATATTGGATTTCCATCCATATGCATCATGCCTAAATGTTGTTTAATACCATGTTTTTGTATTGGATAAGTTTTGGACAAAATGTATTTTCAATTCAAAAATCCAAGTTTTAGAAAATACAGTTTTTGATTTTTGGTAAAAATGATATGACACAAAAATGTTTCAAATGTGTGTATTTGTGATGAAATTTTTATCACATGTTTATAATTCAAAATAAAATGATTAAAACTATTTTTGTGTATTTTTACAAGTTTTTATGTATTTATTAGAATATGTTTTTACCCTGTTTTTCTGAACCAGAACAGTGGCTGACAGGCCAGGTCGGTCGACCGCACGGTCGACCAAACCAAGGGCGGTCGACCGAACCAAGGGCCGGTCGACTGACGGTCGACCGACGTGCACAGCCCTGTGCACGTCTGGCAGACACTCGGACGGTCGACCGGCCGGTCGACCGGACCAGAGAGCAGTGCTCTCTGTTTTTGGGCGGTCGACCGAGCGGTCGACCGGTAGCTGCCAGCGGTCAAATATGACCGTTGGACGGTCGACCGACTGGTCGACCGGTAGTTCTTTTTTGGCAAATTTTGCTGCCAACGGCTATATTTTCCTGGGGCTATAAATACCCCATTAATGGCCAGTTTTCACTAAGAGTTTTTGGACGAATTTTCTGAGCTTTCTCTAGTGTTTTCACAGCAATCAAAAGAAGTTTTTGGGCTTTAATTGAACAATCCATTTGGTGTTTTTGCTAGGGTTTGAAAAATCAAGAAAGGATTTTTGGGAAAAGATTTGATTCAACTTCTTCATCTTGGTTTCTAGTTTTTCCAATGATTTTCTTTGAGATTTTGATTTCGATTTCTTTGTTTTCTCCACACTTGAGCTACATCTACTATCTCATTTTATAGGATCCTTGTGGGAAAGAAATTGTTTGTGGTTGTTGTGTTAGACCACCAAGTGTAAACCCCAAAATTTGCTTGGCTTTGTGCCTTTCCCTCATTGTGTTGAGGAGGTTGTGCAAGTGGGTTGTATCCCTCAAGTTGTGAGGTGATCCTTGTGTTGCTTTGTGCTAATCCCTCAAGTTGTGAGGTGATGTTTGTTGGCTTGGTGTTGTGCCTCAAGGAGGAGGTTGTGTTTGTAAAGAGAGGAGTTGGGTACTCCTTGTAATTGTTATTGCCCCAAATCCTCAGTGGAGGTTCCCTTTGTGAGAGTCTTTGTGGACAAGCTAGTGGAGTGAAATCTTCTGTGTGAAGGCGGGGATGTAGAGCTAGGTGCTCGAACCTCGAAACATATCTTGTTGTTTGCGCTTAATCCCTGACTCTTACTCTATCTCTCTCTCTCTTTACTTTGTGCCTTGCATCTTTTCTCATTGATCATTCATACTTATATGCTTGCTTGGTTGTGTGCTCATCACTCATTTAGTGTAATTGCAATTAGTTTTAAATTCCGCATTAGTTGACTAGATTAGCATTATCACTATTCACCCCCCTAGGTGATTTCATCGTGCACATCGGTCGACCACTCTGGTCGACCGGCTCCTGGTCTGATCGACCGTCTGGTCGACCGCCAGAGCAGATAGGCTGGAATTTTGGATATTGAAAACTTATCTTTTAATATCAATTAAATCCCATAAAATCACATAAATTTCATAAAAATAAGTTATTTTAAAAATTTTGAAATATAAGTATGTGTAACTAAAATTCAACACATATTATAAACAATTGAACCATTTTTGTGATATTGAGATTTGGCTTTAAA
>JAVJIF010021943.1:0-67656 GCA_038442645.1 Agave tequilana | reverse complement strand
TAAGAAGAGTTTGATTGTTTGGGCTCCACTTTGAGCCATTGTGTTTTGAGCCATACACTTTGGAATCTTTGTTTCGAAAGCAACAAGTTCCATCTTTGCATGCACACCATCCACGGCATACACATGCTCCTCACGTACACACCCATCACACTATGTATGCTTATGTGTACACTTGTACACATTGTGGACGTAAGGGCCACCTTGCTAAATTTTGCTATGATAGAGTTCATGATGTAAATTTAGCAACTAAGTTTTTTTTGGGTTAGGAAAGGAACTAACCCTAATGGACCCAAAAGAGTATGGGTACAAAGACCACCCTATTGTATTTGATGTAGGTGTGGGCTCTCGCATGACGTGAGAGTTATGGTGTCTTGAGGTGGATGCGTTCCGAGCTAAAGAGAACTATTTGGATGCATCACTTTCAAGGGGAGTTTTGGTGGGAGGACCACCTTGGTTTGGAGAACTAGAGAGGTGTCTTCATCGGTTTGGTATCGATCTCTAACTCCCGTTTATGTTTACATGCTTTCCATATTATTGAGTTTTAGCATGTTTTAATTAGTATGTTAAATGCCATGATTATTAGATCATTGACATGCATGTATAGCATTTGAGATCACCCATGTTTAATATGGACCCATATTTTGTGTTCTCTCCATGTTTTAGCTATCTGTATATCATAAATCTAATGCATATGCATTTGACATAATAATCATATGAGTTTTGTTTTGATTTCTATGTTTCATGATTTGAATATATGTTTAGATGTTTGTTTTCATTAAGACTTGGATATATACTTGTACAACTAGTGAGCCACAAATATACTTTTATATGTTTGTGCTTACATGCTCATTTGTGCTTGTTAAATGTATTAGTATGCATAGTTTTGATGATTCATACATTTGACTTGTATTTCCATTTTGTACATTTTTCATGTTTGTGTTTTAACTTCATGTATATGTCTATCTTGTTCAAACCATTGATTATACATATACATCCTTGAGCACGTGCCTTCATGCATATATTTGTGGACTCGTTTATATTTGGATATGTATGTATATTTTAGTTTGTACATGACATACATATACCTTGAAGATTAATCGTGTTGATGATTTTCATGTTTTGACAAGAAAATTCAAAATTGAGCTAAATTGACTATTTTCATGATTATGTCTTTCACACAAAACATGTACACTCACATTACTTATTGGTTTCTCATGATTTTATTTTTCATGAGTCATATATGAGCTTTATATCTTTTGAGTGTCAATTGTTGAGTGATTTTCATGTTTCATGAAATATATTTTTGTTTTATTCCTTACTTGAAGGATTTCGTACTAGTTTTCAAAATTTTCATATAACTAGTTCGTATTCTTCATATGGTAGAGTTTTTCAAACATAATATATTTTTCAAACCTATTTTTGAAAACTCCTACCTTCCACGGGCGGTTGGTTGGGCGACCATGCCTTGTATGTTCATATTGAAAATCATTTTAAACATGTGCATGAAATGGGTGGAAGGTAATATGAGTTATACACCTAATCTTATTATGTTTTCAATTGGTATCATTGGATCTTTTCAATTGGTATCAATATCGACAATCCTTTGTATACTAATATATGTTTTATTTGTGCTTACTATATCTCTATATTTTTTAGCACAAATTTTGATTATGCTAAGCTTGATTTTTAATGACTATTATGTTTCAATTGATTAGTTTTCAATTGGTATCCTAATACAAGCTTATGCATCATTTTATTTGGTATTTCATAAAGGGGGAGAAATTTCGTATTTCATCTTTCAATTGGTATTTAGTTTACCTTTGATTTCCACTCCCATACTTTATGATGAAAAATAATTGAAAAATGAATATTGATGTTAATTTGGTATCATATGTTCAAAATGAAAAATACTTACAATTGGTATCAAGATATTTATTTGTTTACTTTCATTGGTATCAAGAAAGAATTGGTAATCAAGATTATATATATATATATATATATATATATATATATATATATATATATATATATATATATATATATATATATATATATATATATATATGAGAGAAATGTAAATCAGCTGACACAGGAGGCAAATTCGTCCTATGTCGCACTCAAAAATCATATTTCCCGAATGAATTTTCAAGATCCTACCGTACATTATCATCTTCATATTCTAAGATATACACATATAAAAAATCAAGTGATTTGAAGTTCGTTTACTCATTGATCTAAACGTTCTATTTTGTTCTATTGTTTAAAAAACCGTTAATGTTTGAACCCAAAAAAAATGTAGTAACAAACTTCAAATCACTTGATTTTTTATATGTATATATCATAGAATATGAAGATGATAATGTGCGATCGGATCTTGAAAATCATTCAGGAAATATGATTTTTGAGTGCGACATAGGAGGGTTGCCTCCTGTGTCAGCTGATTTACATTTCTCTCTCTCTCTCTCTCTCTCTCTCTCTCTATATATATATATATATATATATATATATATATATATATATATATATATATATATATATATATATATATATCTTTCATTTTGGTATCAAAATTTGATTGGTTTCTTTAAGATTTGTTTTCAATGGCTCGTTTACTTTCAATGGCATTTCTTAAAATGTTTGTTGATGTGTTCACTTTCAATTGATATATTTTTTCTTACAATTAGTATCATAAAATGTTTTGATTTGTATTGCCTATATGCAAGGGAGCTTAACATCTCTTCTACATATAGATTCATGCTGAGTGTATCTTATATTGAGGAGCTTGACAACTCTTCTTTATGCGGTACACGTGTGTAGGGTGAGCTTCACATCTCCTCTTATGCATTGCATATTATGCGTTATGTGAATTAGGGCTTGTCATCCCTCCTTCATGTAATGCATATATGTAGGAAGTTAACTTTTCGTCTTCCTCTTCATGAATGTATATCGCATGTATCTTTATTACTTTGTTTAATGTCACCCTTTGTTGATTTTTGCTTTTGACAAAAAGGGGAGAACATTTCGTTTTTACTTTAACCCCTTGTTGATGATTGACAAAAAGGTGGAGAAGTATTGGAGAAGTATTTGACATATATGCATGTTTTGGAGTAGAATTTATGTTTATGCATATATGTTTTGTTTTGCAAATAGGAGAAAAAGAATTTGATATGTTTCATGCTTGTTTTTGCATGTTTATCTCCGTATATTTGCATTCATGTTTAGTAATCATTGCATATATCTTATGTTTATTGCTATGTATGAGTTAAGTGGGAGCTTCTTTGAAGGCTAAACTTTAATCCATGCATATATAACTCCATGAGTTTTGTCATCATCAAAAAGGGGGAGATTGTTGGCCCAGAGGCCTTCCACTCTAGTTTTGATGATGATCAACTCATGTTGTTATAGTTACTAATAATCTTGTGATGTTTAGTTTCAGATCTCTAATCAAGATATTAGTAGGTGATTAGCTTCAACAAAGGAGTTTTGAAGCCTTTAACTTGGTGATTCAAGAGCCCGAGCATCAAGATCATATATAACACTCGTTGAGTCAAGCTCGGTGGATCATGGTTTGGATCGAGTCGACTTGAAGACGGAGTTCGTCAAGAAGACCTCGGTACATAGTTTAGTTTTTGTTTTACATCCATTTGTAAAGACTAGATAGTGTGATATGCTCAAGTTCACAACACACACACGTGTTTCTAGTTTTCATGTTTTGATTTTCGGTTTTTAGTTAACCGATCTAGGTTTTTCATGAATAGATAGATTCAAAAACTAGTTTACATAGTTTTATGTATATTAGATTCATTCTATATACATGTATGCTTCATATCTTAAATAAACTTAGTTTGACATACCTATTCATGTATTTAGGTTTTGTGTTTTAACAAAACATATTTTCGGATTTATAATCAAAAACATTGATATATATCTTATATGTATATTGGACTTATATCCATATGCTACATGCTTCAATGTTGTTTAATATCATGTTTTGTATTTTGATAAGTTTTGGAAAAATCGGATTTCCATTTGAAAAATTCAAGTTTGGAAAATACGGGTTTTGGTTTTCGGCAAAATTTCTAAGTCACAAAAATGGTTCAAAAAGTTTGAAATATGTGTTGACATTTTTCTCACATGTTTGATTTTCAAAGTATTATACTGAACTTATTTTTATGGATTTTTAGAGAATTTATGGGATTTTTTAAGATTTTAAAAACCTAAGTTTTCTGTCCCAAAAAGCTGCCTGCCAGGCTCTGGCGGTCGACCGGACCGGTCGACCGACGTGCACAAAACGTGCACGCTGGCCAGCCACTTGGGTCGGTCGACCGAGCGGTCGACCGACTGCAAGTACCCCACTCTCGGGTGGGGGCGGTCGACCGACCAGTCGACCGTAAGGTTTGGACGGTCGACTGAGCGGTCGACCGGCCAGAGAGCATTTGCTCTCTGGTTTGGCACGGTCGACCGGGCCGGTCGACCGGGGCTCCAACGGTCAATTTTTTTACCGTTGGCGGTCGACCGGGCCGGTCGACCGCCAGCCGCCAGGGCTGAAAACAGCCCCAACGGCTAGTTTTTTCATGGGGCTATTTATATCCCATTGAGAGGTGTTTTTCTTTAAGATTTTAAGACCCAAAAATTCAGAGCTTCCCTAGTGTCTAATTCCAAGTTTTCAAAAGAGTTTTGGGTTTAAAGTTTTCATCTTGATTTGTTTTTAAAAGTGTTTTGTTATTTCAAAAAAAATAGGCTTTTGGAAATTGGTTTCTAGTCTAAAATTCTATATCTATTTGGAGATTTTCCCAAGTGATTTTCTTTGTTAAAAACACTTTATATTCCACACTTGAGCTATATCCTCTATCCTATCTATTTAGGATCTTTATTTGTGAAAAAGATTGTTTGTGGTTGAGATAGACCACCTTGTTGTAACCCTCCTTCTTTGTTGATATCCCTCTTGGGTAGAGGTTGATTTGGAGTGGTGGTTGGCTCCCTCTAGTGAGAGGTTGAGATTGTGTATTGTTCCCTCTAGTGAGAGGTGGAGCTGGTGTTAGATTTGTATCCCTCTTTGTGAAGAGGTGGATTGTAGTTGTTTGGCTAAGGGTCTTCCCCTCTTGTGTGAGGTGGCGTTTGCATTGCTCTGTGTGAGGTTGTATTCGGTTGAGAGAGGAGTTGGGTACTCCCGATTATTGTATTGCCCCAAAATCCTCGATGGAGGTTCCCTGTGTGGACAAGTTAGTGGATTGGAAATCCTTCTCGGTGAAGGCGGGGACGTAGAACTGGGTGCTCGAACCTCGAAACACATCTTATTGTTTACGTTTGATCCATTGACTCTTAACTCTCTCTCTCTCTTTACTTTTGT
Source organism: Agave tequilana (assembly GCA_038442645.1). Lineage (NCBI taxonomy): Eukaryota > Viridiplantae > Streptophyta > Magnoliopsida > Asparagales > Asparagaceae > Agave > Agave tequilana. The sequence continues at coordinate 62,306 of JAVJIF010021943.1, read as the reverse complement.
GCCTTGCATCTATTCATATTGCTCATTCATATATTATATGCTTGGCTTGTTTGTGTGTGTCTCATTAGTGCTTAACCACGAGAGCTTCATATAGCGCCTTAACTCTTATTCAGAGGAATCAAGAGGAGTTAGTCCAGAGCCCTTCACCGGGAATTCGGCTACACTCGTTGGTTGCACTAAGTGTAGTTGCAATTAGTTTTTAAATTCCGTATTTAGTTCATTAGATTAGCGGTACACCTATTCACCCCCCCCTCTAGGTGTACTTTCAGTATGATGAGTGTGATCTTGTGTAGTATGAGAAACATGAACATATTTTCTTGGAGTGTGTCTCTTTGAAAACATGGCTTCTAATCTAGCCTTATCAAACTCACATTTCTTCAAAACATCACCCAAAGTGTAAATTTTAGATTTTAAAATAGAAATCTCATTTCATCAATTAATGAAAATTTTGATTTACAAGAAACTTTGTATGCATCAAAATCTTTTTTGTGTAGACATAAGTGTGGAAGACAAAACATCTTTTTCTTTTGAAAGAATAACAATTTGATTTTGGAGAGATTCATTTTTATTTTTATTTTAAACGTTTCTTCTTAAGAAAATCATAGTTGTTAGACAACTCTTCAAAAGCCTCACCCATTTCATCCATAGTCAATTCACAATTATCTAAGGATGATTCGGATGTTACCTTGGGTGTGTTGTCGTTAGCCATGAACACACATGCGTCGTGTCTACATCTTCTCCAGATTCACTCTCCGAATCCTAAGTTGCTTTGAGAGCCTTCTTCTTGTAGGGTTTCTTGGAGGTTGTAGGTTGCTTTTGTTCTCCGGGCACTCCGCAATGATGTGTCAGTTTTCTGAAAATTGAAGCAAATGATCTTCTTGTCCTTCTTTTCTTACCATCATCTTTTATTGTTGAACTTAGCCTTATTGTACATCCTCCTTACATTTTTCACTAGGAAGGAGAGGTCTTTGTCATCTTCTTCATCATCATCTTCATCGGAGATGGTTGGAGTGGACTTGAGGACAATCATCTTTTTTTTATGGCGCCATTTCTTTTCTAGCCTTCCTCTCCATCTAATGGCTCTTAAGGTTGTCGATAAGATCGATGAGTTATATCTCTTCTTTATCATTTAGCTCCTTCAATGTTGTAGCATTAACCTCCCATGAAGGTGGTACTACACGAATGACTTTTCCGACATTTTGGTCATTATCAATGGCATCACCTAGAAAAGTAAGACCATTAGTAATTTCAGTGAATCTTGTAACCAAATCATCAATGGAGTCATTTTCATGCATGGTGAGATTTTCATATTGGGAGTGCAAGAGATCAATCTTAGCTCTCTTGACTTGTGAAGTTCCCTCGTACGTGACCATTAGGTGTAACTAAATCTCGTAGGCGGATTTATAATAGATGACCCTAGCTATGTCGTCATTATTCAACGCTTGAAGCAATGCATAGTGTGCCTTTGCATTGGCATCAAATTTCTTGCTGGCAGTGTCGGACAAGTGTCCTCATCACCAATGGGTACACTAAGGGTTTAGTCATCGCCTCTGCAACCCGGCTTCCTAGGGACTGCAAGAACATGGTCATCTTAACCTTCCATATGAGAAAGTTAAGGCCATCAAACTTAGGAGGGGTCTTAATTCCTTCGGCCGTTTTTACTATGGTGGATAAATACACAAAAATTGAAGCTGAATTCTCCGTGAAGGGCTTTAGAACTTCTCCTCTAATATTCTTCTAGATTATGAGTTGAGGTGCTCAATTTCCTTCTTGTTGAGATGAGTATAGACCGACAAAAGTGAATGATGAATGTAATGCAATGATGAAAGTGATGCAAGCGATAAATAGAGATTGCAAGAGAAGTAACAACATAAGTAAAGAGATAGAGATCAAGAGACAAGCAATCGCAAACACAAAGGATTTGTTTCGAGGTTTGATCCAACGCTCTACGTCCCCGCCTTAACCACTATGAAGGATTTCATTATCCGCAAAAGGATCTTCCACAAAGGACCTTACAATAAGGAATTACAATGGTCTACACAAGAATGGAGTACACAACTCTACCACTCAAACCCTCTACACAAGAAGTAACACAAAGCAATTGAGGTTATAAAACTCTTGGTGATCACTCAAGATCACAAACACTCTCTCTTATAACTTTGTATAGAGTAGAATATGAAATGAAGGTCAAGGAGTTATGTGAGAGTAGAAATTCAAATAGAAAGAATTTAAGAGCTGAAAAATCAAATGAAATTAACTTTGAAAAGATTGCACTTGAAAATTGGAAGCTAGAAAACTTTTCTCTTTTAGAGTAAACTTGATTTTCAAAGTATTTCTCAAAAACTTGTTGTCTTAAACTCAAACCAATGACCCATTTATATAGAAACTCATAAAACCTATAGATAAGGCTTACCAAGTCCTTAGGGGTGAGATTTGACCCATAAAAATAGGAAATACTCGTTGGAAAACAGAAAAGAAGAAATAGACTCAAAACTAGTCGTTATTGATGTTCTGGCAGTGTGTCAGTCGACCCGCCGTTCGACCGACCCTCAATATATCAAAATATGGTCGTTGGCTCCGGCGAGCCTGGGATGGTCGGAACTTGGTGGTGGCGAGCTTGGTGGTGGTCGACTGCCACTTGAGGGGGAGAGAGAGATGGGGAGAGATTTAGAGAGTCATTTGAGAGTGAGAGATTAAAAGAGAAAGAGAGATTTAAAATGAGGAGGGGTTTGAAACCTGTGTCACCCAGGGAGCCCACATCGCTGGGGTGAGCCCCGCATCGAGCGAGCTCCGCGTTGGGGTGAGGGTCGCGTTCAGCAGAGGGGGGAGAGAGAGTGGAGGGGAGAAGATATTTTAGGGGAAGGAATGTGTGGTGGAGAAAATAGGAAAAGAAAAAGAAAAGAAAAAGAAAAAAAGGAGTAGAGGAGGAAAAAAGGAGCAGAAAGAAAAAAGGGAAAATATCTGGGTATTATCTTCAGATCCGGGAAAAACTGAAAATATCAGAAATGTCAGAAAAATAAAGTAATTCGAAAAGGTCCCCAAATATTCTCAAACTAGAAAATATTACATTAAAATACATGGTGAAATTGGATTCAAGGTATTCAATTTCATTTTCAAATGAAAATCCTGGAATCGATTAGCAATACCGGTCGATACCAAATCCGGTCGAAATTTGATTAATTTAAAAATATCTCTAAAAATGCATAAAGTAGAAAATATAATCCAAAGAAATAATAAGAAAGCGATTTTTAGAAATTCAACTCTGTTTATAAATTAAAAATTCTGGAATCAACTTGTGATGCCAGTCGATACCGATTTTGAAGATTTTACAGAATAATTCAGAAACTTTTCAGAAAATTATGAAAAATCCATAATATTGAAAAATAATATTTGAAACTAAAATCGGTTAAATCTGACTACCAAAAAGGTCAAATCGAACAGTACACTAAAATCTGGTCCCCTGTTCAGACTCGGACTGACTCTGAGTCTAGGAATCTGGATCCAATGCAAAACAATAACATAAATAAATACAAAACAAAATAAATATGGAGAAAATTGAAAGAATACAATCATAAAATTATAATACATATCTGAGTACGTTTTGATAATAGGGTGTTATAGCTACACACCAAATGCATAAACAAAACTACATACATAATTGATTGAGTTAGAACCTATACATAAATACAGAATTTCAGAACTTTTAAAACAGTAGTGCAAGGTGTTCAATTCTATCGCTATAGCAAGTGGCTATGCGGGTCATGATCCACAAGGAGGGACTAGCGATGGAAGCTTTTTAGGCAAGTTCTCTTTTATGCTGCCATTAATGGTTAAAAATTCTTCTTTTAGTTCTTAAAAAGAAAAGAGAAAAATGGAGTTAAAGTCAAGTTAGGAAGAAAGTGATGGAATGAGAAGAAGGAGAAAATAGAAGTGATATGTACAAAAAAATTGAAAGAGTGAAAGAGATTTGGGTGATTATGGTGTTGGTGATCTACACTAAAGTTACAAGAAAAGAAAGAAAAACTAAAAACTAAAAAACATACTTACCTCTTCGGCGCCTGCTTACCTTTTACCCGTATCGACGATGTACCTTTACTTGAAGGCGAGCGAAGCATGGCAGATGAGATCTTCCCCATTCCCGATTTACACTATAAAATGAAGGGGCGAGCTATACTGCCATAGAAATGGATATCCATCACTATAAGCTATCAACGGCACTTGCAAGGATAAGGCAACTTCGAGGCTATCGGTTTCATTTGGATCCACAAACACAAAAGAGGGAAGCGAACAAAAACAAGAATAGAAAAGAAAAGGAAACCTCGATTCGATTCAAATAACAATGGAAGAAAAGATCACTTACATGGTGTCACCTTCAGTACAAGTTTGCTCTCATTCCTCCATGAAAGTCTCCTCTCCTCTCAGTTACATAAATAAAACGAAAATTACATAAAAGAAAACTAAAAACCTAAGTTACAAACTACAAATTAGCCTAAGTTCTGCTTTCTGCTTGGCCCTTCTCTTTTGCCTTTGAGATTGCAGGTATTTATAGGAGAAATGCAGAGGGTAGAGGAGTATGAAGATAAGGGAAGCTGGCTATTCATGAATTTGAATCCTCCCCTTATCTCCAAACTTGATTTGATGTGGAGATTCAGTTCTGATCTGCAGCTTATTGGCGTATTGATTGCTAATATAACTTATCAAATGACAGAATTAGAAATAATGATCAACTTAAGAGTTGTAGACCTTTAAGTCTTCTTTCTGCATCATCTTGAATCATCAGATTTGAGTTCTTGTAGCGAAAGGTATGATTCAAATACTAAAATATATCCAGCCAGAATCTGAGTCAGAATTGCTTCGTATCATCCGTTGATCTTCCCTCTATCCATTTATCCCTTTAGATTTGGACTCTGTATTTGACGTTATCTCGGTTGATCTTTAGCTTTAACCACCTGATTCACCAAAAACTGAATTTAACCAACTGAATTTGGGATCATCCTCCTCTAACCAAATAGATCTAGTTAAATCTGAATTTAACTGATATTTATTTGATTTTATCCTCTTTCTCCTCATGATTATCTTCTGCAAAATAGACATTTAAGATAAGAAATTTAGAGGATTTATTACACGATAAATGAGAAATGTAATAAAGAATAATGCAATAAATGTGTGCAATCACACCCCCACACCTATCTTTTGCTCGTCCTCGAGCAAAACAACAAAACTAAATCAAAGATTATTAGACCACTTTCGTAGGTCACGCGATTGCACTGAGCTTGTGCAACAAGCCGTTAAACCTCTAGGTTTCCCCTAGAGGACGAGTTTTGTCTCGTGAGAATTTTCAGTGGATTGCACCCACAAAATCCATAAATAAAGAGAAAAATATTAATATTTTGAAAACACATTTTGAAAGAAAAATATTTGAAATATTATTGTAAGATTTAAGTAATCTATAAGTTTACAAAAAACCGAATTTTTCATTCCTAAAATTAGTCTCTATTCAAAAATTTGTAATCAATCAAAAGGAGTTAAATTGTGCTTCTCATCTAATCTATTACTTTACCCTAAGTCATATGCACCTTCGTGACCATGAAGTTTTGACTAAGGGTTCTTTTACTCTAACTCTTATGCCTTATTTATTTATATATATATTTATTTTATTTTTGATGGTATTATTCCTTAGTTCTATTAGGCTTTCTAATCTGCCCATGTAACGAGCCTTTAATCGATGACTCCCAAACCAAACGGTCTTACGGCACCCGATGAGAAAACACCCCAAGGACTTAAGGACTCGAGCAAACAAGGCCACAAAACTAAGGATTTTATTATATGAACCGCTTTTAGGCGTGAATACTTATGCTTTATTAGGCACAAATACCGAGCTTAATCAGAGGTTTTATACATATATATTTTTTCTCAAACTTATCTAATCATCTTTCGCATAAATACCAAGGCTTACTTAGGTCAAAGCACCTAACTAATCAATAATTAGATTTGTTCATCTTTCATAGATATATTTTTCCTTTTTTCTTTTTTCTTTTTTCATAAGGCATAAGAATCTTTGTTTTGAACCCTAAGTGTGTAAGTGTATAAGGTGTGCATATTTCTTCAAGGTAAAGATCAAGACTAAATTACTTTCATAAACTTTCTTCCTATCCTTAGAAATCAAACAAATAATCTTATTTTGACCAAGTATAAGAAATCCTAATTATGATTCTCCTATTCCTTAAAATTGACTTAATTTCTTACAAAAAATATGTCAAAATATTGTTTCTATTTTCAAAAAGTTTTTAAAAGTAAAGAAAATATTAATAACTTTTTTACTTTTTTTATATAAAAAGAAAAAAAACCTAAGTTATGTTAGACCCTCCCCCACACCTATCTCATGCATTATCCTTAATGTATGAATTAATGCATAGATGCATGAAAAAGAAAAAAGGGAAGGAAAATATTACCGTAAGGTGGTGGTTCTGGTGGTGGTCTGATTGGTCCACGAAATGCGGCTCAATCGAATTTTCGTGGAGTTCGGAGGACCCCACCAGAAATTTCTCTTATATAACCCACTAAAATGATGTATATATGAACGGTTTTTATTAAAAATTTAACCCCATCTAGTTTCCAAATTTCATAATTAATTTCGGAGTCAATTTTGTCAACCGCCTTGTCCCAAAATGGAGTGTGAAAAGATGGAATGATTGACTTGGACTTAGGAAGTACGGGAATTAATACCGACTCAGGAAAGTGACTTAAGTCAAGTAAAGGTTCAGGAGTCGAGATTGGTTCAGGAAGTGGGTCCAAATCAAGAAGTTAAAACTCAAGTCCACATTCATTTCCCCACAATGGAATGTGACGTAATATTGGTGATTCAAGTTCAAGAATGACAGGTGTGGGAATCAAAACTGACTCTAAAATATTACTCAAGTCGGGTAACAAAACAGGAGTCAATATTGATTCGGGAATTTGAACTGGATCACAAATTTGAGAATCCAGGTCACATTTCTCATTGAGTTCAATTTCATAAAAATAAGAACTTGTCAATTTGTCAATGGGACTTTCAAAAGTATGAAATTGGTCAAGTTCAATATGATGATCATAAAAGATTGGCGATTCAATTTCATGATGAATTGGCACAGGATTCAATGTTGACACGGGAAAAAGATTGAAATCAGGTGAAGACACCGGAGTCATTATTGAATCAGAAAGTAGAATTGAATCACTAAGTTGAGGTTCAGGATCATATTCATTCTCAAGTTCAATTTCAGGAAAGGGATAACTTGCCAAACTGTCAATGTCATTTTCAAAATTTAGAGTTTGGGCAAGTTCAAATGGTTGTACTGAAACGGAATCTTGTTTTTTAAAACAATATGATTCTTCGGCTCTAACAGAATGGTTAGCGACATCAGAAATGGTCAAACGGTGAAAACGGAGAGTTTGGACCATCATATCTATGTCACGATTACGAGCGATTTGAGCCTGAGTCATGGCTTCAAGCATCTTCTCATAGTTGATTGGTTCATCATTTTGTTGCGATTGGACTTGAAAAGATGAAGTGTTATTTTAGAATTTGTGATGAAATTGTGAGTCCGTCAGATTTTGTGATTGTTGCTTGGACTCACGCATATTCATTTCCAAGATTGAAGGTTTTCTATTTTGAACTGGTGGAACTGAGTATGAATCTTGAAAATATTGTGGACAAGGTGGATAAGGAGGATAAGTTGGTTGAAAATTAGACTCGGGGGAGGTGAATCCCCATTGACTCTGTGAAGAGTTGAAATATTTTGGAAATTATGGTTATAAGATTGGGGCATGGGTTATATTGATTCGGATAAGACCAATCCGACACACTAGGTTGGTTAAAGTTATGATATGTCGGGTTGGTAATATCTGAAAAAGAGGTTGATGTGTAATATGGATTACCATTAAAATTATAAAAATTGTTATTATGAGCCATATCACACAAGAAATGTCAAACACAAATAAAGAAAAAAACAAACAAATAAGCAAACAAATAAAAAGAAAAAAATCTAACCTAAGTTAGGGTAAACCTTAGACCTAGACGACTCCTAACTGGTTAGACTGTCCACGGGAGGTATAATGCAGACTTTAACCACAAGCTAATCAGTCAGGTCAGGGCAAGATTGGTGGGAGGTATCCGCGCAAAAACGACGGGCCTAATTAAGCCAAACCACCAGCCTTCGGGGTTTCGCCCCTTAATCCCTTTCCTTAGACACTGATTTGACAGGAGTCAAATTCTAACACCTCCCCCCTTAGGATAATCTCCTAATTGAGTCCGAGATGTCCCTAGGGCCAACGTCTACTTAGTTTTAGTTAGGCTTGGATTAGTGAGTGAGGAGATTGTTTGTGGGATAGGGGAGGATAATGACTTCCCCATCTTATCTTATTTATAGGACAAGCCCTTAAATCAATTTAGTGCAGTGTACAAGTATATAGAAAAAAAGTAACACTCAAGCAATATTTCATACAAGAATGAACCTTATACTAAATTCTATGCACACATACTTTGGCTCCAGCACTCTTCAACAGTAAATAGAAAATGTAATGAAATAGACACGTGCCTAAATGCAAAGTCTAAGTCATTTTTAGCATTTACAATCAATTTTTACTGTTGTATTAAAAATGTATATACAGTGAGTCAAATAAGGAGCTAAATGCTACAGAGATTAAACTATGCAATTCAGCCAACCTGCAGAAGATACAGGTTAGTAGTTCAATCAGATTGCCACAAGAATGTAGCAAATCTGAGGGCTTCTGGTCTCTGCTTTCTTGAACAAAGTCTAGGGCCACTTATATGTCCACTGCAGCAAAATTCCTTATTATTAAATCTGTACACCAAAAATAAAGAAGAAGGTTAACCAAAAATGTAAACTTTAAAGAGAGTTACTTACCGTCCCTCCACAGCAACGGCGCCAAAATTTGATTGAGTTAGAACCTACACACAAATACAGAATTTCAGAACTTTAAAACAGTAGTGCAAGGTGCTCAATTCTACTGCTATAGCAAGTATCTATGCGGGTCGTGATCCACAAGGAGGGACTAGCGATGGAAGCTTTTTAAGCAAGTTCTCTTTTATGCTACCATTAATGGTTAAAAATTCTTCTTTTAGTTCTTAAAAGAAAAGAGAAAAATGGAGTTAAAGTCAAGTAAGGAAGAAAGTGGTGGAATGAGAAGATGGAGAAAATAGAAGTGATATGTACAAAGAAATTGAAAGAGTGAAAGAAATTTGGGTGATTATGGTGTAGGTGATCTACACTAAAAGTTACAAGAAAAGAAAGAAAAACTAAAACCTAAAAAACATACTTACCTCTTCGGCGCCTGCTTACCTTTTACCCGTATCGACGATGTACCTTTACTTGAAGGCGAGCGAAGCATGGCATATGAGATCTTCCTCATTCCCGATTTACACTATAAAATGAAGGGGCGAGCTATACTACCATAGAAATGGATATCCATCACCATAAGCCATCAACGGCACTTGCAAGAACAAGGCAACTTTGAGGCTATCGGTTTCATTTGGATCCACAAACACAAAAGAGGAAAGCGAACAAAAACAAGAATAGAAAAGAAAAGGAAACCTCGATTCGATTCAAATAACAATGGAAGAAAAGATCACTTACATGGTGTCACCTTCAGTACAAGCTTGCTCTCATTCCTCCATAAAAGTCTCCTCTCCTCTCAGTTACATAAATAAAACGAAAATTACATAAAAGAAAACTAAAATCCTAAGTTACAAACTACAAATTAGCCTAAGTTCTTCTCTCTGCTTGGTCCTTCTCTTTTGCCTTTGAGATTGCAGGTATTTATAGGAGAAATGCAGAGGGTAGAGAAGTATGAAGTTAAGAGAAGCTGGCTATTTCTGAATTTGAATACTCCCCTTATCTCCAAACATGATTTGATGTGGATATTCAGTTCTGATCTGCAGCTTATTGGCGTATTGATTGCTAAATATAACTTATCAAATGACAGAATTAGAAATAATGATCAACTTAAGAGTTGTAGCCATTTAAATCCTCTTTCTATATCATCTTGAATCATCAGATTTGAGTTCTTATAGCGACAGTTATATTTTAAATACTAAAATGTATTCAGCAAGAATCTGAGTCAGAATTGCTTCATCTCATTCGTTGATCTTCTCTCTATCCATTTATCCCTTTGGATTTGGACTCTGTATTTGATGTTATCTCGGTTGATCTTTAGCTCTAACCACCTGATTCATCAAAAACTGAATTTAACTAACTGGATTTGGGATCATCCTCCTCTAACCAAATAGATCTAGTTAAATCTAAATTTAACTTATATTTATTTGATTTTATCCTCTTTCTCCTCATGATTATCTTCTGCAAAATAGACATTTAAGATAAGGAATTTAGCAGATTTATTACATGATAAATGTGGAATGTAATAAAGAATAATGCAATAAATGTGTGCAATCAATAATTATCATATACATACGTCTGCACATTCATTATCACAGTCATAGTTCATATCCATACCGATATGTCACACACGATCAACTTCATACGATTTCACTTCTTACTTTGTTGTCATAATTTCAAAGAACTCTTATAGTAACTAAGAAATACCAAATACACACATAATGCATACAACTTAATTGTCTTAGTATTTTACCGTCAAGTTCTTGTTCATGCTACCAGTATTCGATTTTTCTAATCATATTACTTATTCATCTTTTATTAATTAGTTAAAGTCTAAAATTAATTATCAATTGCCTCTTTTATTATCAAGTGGACTGACTATTGGATAAAACCTGTGTAAATCAGAAATTTTCCTATTTCTTCTGATACAAGTTAATAATTATACAACAATTTTGGTATTACATGGATTATCAATAATTTTCTATGTTATAGTTATTCTTAACTCAATCAGGGATTGACTATAATTCTTTTATTTGGTTCAGTTCAGTATTAACTCTAGATTCCAGCAACACCGGTCTCAACATTACTAGTTTCTATAACACCTGCTTTATCATTACTTATTTTTATCTATTAATTCCATACCATATAGAGACATTTGTTGTCCCGATAAATCACTTATTTGCTAATATTGCCACCAATTTTGTAATTGTCAGTTTCATAATGTACATGCATATATACATGTGTAAATCCACATATCAATCAGCTATTAACTATCAAATTCTCAGTTGTCGGCTTTCATAGTTATATCATATTAATTTTATATACATATATCACTTATCACATTAACATGACATTCAATCTTTCGTCCGTATCATCAATACCCGATCATTAGATAATTATCTATCTATTACTGATTTGATATAATTGGTATCACTATAGAGATAAGATTTTCAAGACTAGTTGAGATTCCTGATATTTTGATTAATCAACTTATCATATAATATTTGTTTTTCTTATTAAATGCACCTGAAATGATAGAAAATTTTCTAAAATCTTGTTTTCCTTTCATTTAATCAGTTATAGGTTAAAACTACTCTTAATCAGCTATTATCCGACAATACAGGTTCTATCCTTTATGATTTCACGACTTTTGATTCCATGATAATTCCTTATAAGCATATATATTATATTTCAAATTAACACTATTAATCATGATTCAATTTATTACTATGTAAGAAATTTGTATTCATATTTATGCTTAGCCTGTTACTACGACCATTAACTCTCATCAATTTTAAATTAAAGATTTATTAACTAAATCTTGGTGTCTAACCATTCGGTCTATTACCATCCATATTAAATTTAATTTTTTCACGTGCATACGGGATGTTCAACTCATACATTATACACACACATCAATTCATACGTGCTATCCATGCTTATTCATATATAGTATGCATTCATTAATCTAAACTTTCACGTACATCCTTATTCATATATCCATGTGGGTATAAAGACCATATCTATACGTATTTATCTCAATAATTACTGTTATTAGTAACAATATTAACAAGTAACATGCAATTATCTTTATGTCCAATAACTTGGTAACTTATCAAAATCAGTATAATCATGATAGATTTACATGTAATTATCAACATGACTTTAACTAACATGGATTCTTCAGGATCAATATCCACTCATACGTGCCACTGGTGTATAACACTTGTGAGATTACAAACAAAAAACTTAACTCGTTATTTCTCAATTGTTATTCATAATACTCATTCTCAACCATTATTATTACTTTTTCCAATTATCGAATCACATTTACAATTACTAAATAACACGATTAGTCCTAATTCCATCATGGTTAGTCATATCAACATATACTTAATGATAATTTAATTATTATGGTATTCATATCATACTATATTCATAACATTTATCTTATTTAATAGAAATTTTTATATCACAGTTATTTTCAATTGTCCAAATTTTTACTTTGATTCGCTTACTTGGTTCAAATATTAGCTCAGGATTTTGCTTATAATGGTGTCAATACAATCAGTCTATAAGTCTCCATTTTATGGTTAATACATCTCAAGTGATCATTTATCTTGATCAATTTATAATTATCTCTTATAAATTAGTTATCATCCACGATCTATGATTTATTTTCTGTTCCGTCATTGTTTAGTCTACTTACCTTGTATAACCGGTGTTAACCAACCTTTACCTGATATCACCCATGCCTATTAATTTCACAACAGATTTGATATTACTTGTACTTACTGTCAATCTTCTCTTTACTATAATCATTATTATAATAATAGTGAATGCACATGTAATCACAATATTTAATAAAATCAGAGATAGACTTCTACCCAACTCTAGGTCTTCTTGATTCTCTAAATACTTAATACTGTATAATTGATACTGTAGACTCACAGTTCTTATCCCCACGAATCCAACGTCTCCAGAATCGTGCAGATCGGAGTCCGAATGGCCGAGATATCGCCCGAAAATCAATACCAATAATCAAAAGTCAGATTTGCAATTAATAAGGTCCAAAATATAATAATCTAACTCATCGGGAGTCTAAATGAACTTTTACTTTTCATTTAATTAATGGGTCAGGTCGGGTTCTCTAACAGGTCAAGTTTGATTTTGAACCTAAAACCCAACACCCATCATATTCTCTCCTCTTCTTCTTCTTCTTCAAGGCAACAGCAGCAGAAGCTGCTGCTTCTCCCACGTGCCACCCGGCCCTACGGTGGCCTACCACTTCCCCTAGGCCACCGCTGACGACCCTCCCGACCTTACCATCATCGGCAAGAGAGAAAGAGTGCGAAAGATAGAGAGAGAATAAAAGGGGGAAGAGAGAGCTGAGGGAGGGGGTGCTGCCGCCAGCCTTTCACCGCCGGTGACTTGTGCTGCTGCCGCCGTTTGTGCCATGTCAACCTCCAGCCACCTCTGTGTCAGCCCTTACTGCCGATCAACCACCGAGAGAGAAGGAGGAAAAGAGAGAGAGAGAGAGAGAGAGAGAGAGAGAGAGAGAGAGAGAGAGAGAGAGCATAGCTCCCCCTCCTCCTTGGCCCCGCCTGTATCCACCTTGGCGCTGCCAGCCTGGAGCCCCGCCGTCGTCCCTTGGTCGTTGTCTTTACTGGCCATCAAGTCAGGGAGATGGAGAAAGAGATAGTGTGTAACGCCCCAATCCCGTGGGTACGAAGACGTTACTGCAATGTATATACATAGGTCAAAAATATCCTCACATATATACGCTAAGCATCAGTACAGGAAAGAATCAGAGTATGAAAGTACGTGGTGCATTATACATTTCAATATATGAGTACAGTTACAAAGTTATCACAGGAAGTGACACAATATTACAAGAATATTACATCACCGATAGGCACAAATGCGAGAATACAAAGAAATATACAATTCTGAACAGTAAAAAGATGCTCGCGAGTTTTAAAAAGAAAACTCGAGAGACAAAGAGGGGCCTAGAAGAAAAGGACTCTAGACGGTCTGCAATGATCCACGCTTCCACTGTGCCACTCTGATTAGCAGCTAGGAGAACCCACAAGCTCCAAGATCTAAGATCTGGATATGCATTTCCAGGAGGATCAGAAACTCTCCAACGAGTGGCATGATGAATGCCAGGTGGCGTGCTGGGATAAGCACACATGTATTGATTAATCCGAATCAAAAGCATGCATTGAAAATCGTATCGTGAGTATACACACTCAAACATGAAAGGGGCATCAAGTAATAAGATGTACAGAAGTGACAAAATCAGTTGTATGGGTTCAGTAGATAGATTCATGAGATTAATACCTCGAGGGGATAATTCAAATAAGGAAACCCTCATCTATATGCCATATACTTCATGTCTCCATCGACTGAGTACGCACAACCAGAGCTGTCCATAATAATAGCTAAAGAGAACAGTATGAATCATTAGGAAGCAGTAATTATACAGTAACTAATGAATCTGTAAAAAAGCAAGAATAAGCAAATCAGGAGATTAGGCACAGTAATACAAGTGTAATATCAGGCAAGAGACAGGTTGTGTACAATATGGTAACAGCAGAAGATCAGTGGAGTAGTACACAGTTGGTAAAATCAAGAATATATAATATAATAATAATTAAAAAATTTAAAAATCTGAATTAAAACCCGATGAAAGAAAATACGGCAAAACCAGTGGTATAACCCAGATTATGACTTCATGAGATAAGTACGTCGAAGGAATAATCTAAACAAAGAAACCCTCATCTATATACCGTATATCTTAGGTTATCGTAATCTGAATGTATACAACCCAAATGATAAAACAACATAATGAATTATTAATTAGTATCTTATTATTATTACTTGTCCGACCAATCTTATATTATGACCATTCAGGAATGTAATAGGAAGTAGGGAGTCAGCGCTCCCCTCGAAACACCTGGAGGCCCTAAGGTAGAACTGGAAGTTTGAGTTGCACAACATACCTAATACCACTGTAAATATATTCACCACTTGAAATCCATCAGTTTTCCCTTACCCGATGTAGGTAGATTTTTTTATAGTTTATTATTATGTAATTATCATATTTCGGGAATAGCAAGAGCAGGCAGGTTCAGGAGTTACAGGAGTGACATGAGCATGTAAGTACTAAATATACAGGCCACTGTATATAATACAGGATAGCAGGATAGAATTTCTGAAATATGATAATCACAAGGCAAGCAGTAATATATCAGGTGGTAAGTGATAAGTGATACCAAATAGGTGACATGTGATAGTATGCAGGGGTCAGGTGTCAAGTAATGGCATGTCGAGTAATAAGCACAATAGATATTAATATTGTATAACACAATACAGAAAAAAGTACTGATACAGGAAACCGATACGAATACAGGTAACGGTAACCGATACAGGGGATTAGTATGAATACAGGAAAACTATACAGTTGGAAATTTGTATGTAAAGATTTCAACTTCTTCACATCTATTAATTAAAGAATAATAGTTAAATTATCAAGCAGGCAAGCGGCAAGCAAGCTAGCGAACATCCAAGCGAAGCTAAGTAAGACTGGAGTAAAGCTAATGTACAGCACTAGATGCCATCACGCTCGGCGTGGTTACCGCTCGCAGCACAGCTAAACGCACTGTCACAGCATGTGTATGAACGCCATACTACCGCTCACGGCATAGCCGTGCTCACGGGGTAACTACGCTCGAATGGAGTTAGCGGTAAGATGCTGACGCGAGGTCCACCTACCAAGCTAGCATATAGAAAGTTCAGAGGACTTTAAAAACTTCAGAGAGTTTAGACCCGAAGGTTATAATAAAAACTGCAGAGTAGTTAAGCCCGGAGGTTGGTCCCGAAAGCAAGAGTATCTGCACAAGTATTAGTATCAAACAACACACAAATATAATATCATCTATACTATTGCAAGCATCAGTCCATAGAATATAGATACATCACATCGGTACCAATACACATGTTCGGAAATACAATACAAAGTCCCAAAAATACAATAAAATGCCCGTCGAAGCGGGGTATCCAGAAAAAAGAGAACACTCGCCAAATACGGAAAACACCATGAAAAATCCCGAACTCCAGAACTCCATGTAACCAACGCGTGTACGCGTTCAAATAAAATAAAATATATATATATATATATATACATATATATAAGAGGAGAGAGAATGAAGGATAGGAGAGAGAGAATTAATAAGAGGAGAGGGAATTAAACCAAAATCAGAGAGAATGAGATAAGTGTGTGTGTGCGTGCACACGCGGAGGTGAGGGAATGGACGCGGGGGTGAGCTATGCGTTCAGCACCGCCGCGTGAGAGACGCGGACGTGGCGGGCTCAGACACGAAGGTGGCTCACTGGATGCGAGGGTGAGCGAGAGGGAGATAGAGAATGTGAGATACAGAGAAAGGGGGGAGAGAGAGAGAGAGAAAAAGAGAGAGGATAGAGAGACAGAGAGAGATAAAGTAAGCGATAGAGAGATAGAGAGAAGACAAAGGGAGATACTGAATGGAAAGGGGGAGAGAGGGAGTGAGATAGAGAGATGGCAAGAGAGAGAAGAGAAAAGGGAGAGAGATAGAGCGTGAGAGAGAAAGGGAGAGGAGAGGAGAAAGAGAGAGACAGTGCACAGAACAGGGAAGGAAAGAATGAAGAAAGAAAGAAAGAAAGAAAGAAAGAAAGAAAAGAAAAGAAAAAGGAAAGGAAAGAAGAGAAGTAAGAAAGGAGGGGGGAGGGTGGCCATGGCTGGCCCAGGGGTGGCTCATCGGCGGCAGGAGGCGGCCGACAACCGACCTAGAGGGGGCAGCAGCCCAGGCCCAAAGAAAGGGAGGGGTGATGTTGCAAGTGTAGTAATGGGGGGTGGAACTGGGGGTTGACGGAATGGTGTTTCGGAAGCCGAAAAATGGCTAGAATGGAAGAGCTCGACAGAGGAGAGAGTTTGCCAGTTGTGGTGGTGGTCGGGGTGGTGGTGGTCGGGGTGGTGGATGGTGGAGAAGGTGATGAGAATGGGTTATTTTATGGGTGAAGATAGAGTTGGTGTGGTGAAGGGTTGATGAGTGAGATGGAGAGAGTGACAGAGGGGGTGGGTGGCTTCGCCTAGGTCGCCGGCCAAGAGGCACGGCTGTTGGAGTTGTTGCCGTTGGTTGGATGAAAAAAGGAGGAAAAGAAGATGAAAGTGGGAGAGAGAGTGATATATATATATATATATATATATATATATATATATATATATATATATATATATATATATATATATATATATATATATATATATATAGAGAGAGAGAGAGAGAGAGAAATGTAAATCAGCTGACACAGGAGGCAACTCCCTCCTATGTCGCACTCAAAAATCATATTTTTCGAGTAAATTTTCAAGATCCCACCGCACATTATCATATTCATATTCTAAAATATACACATATAAAAAATCAAGTGATTTGAAATTCGTTTACTCATTGATCTAATCGTTCCATTTTGTTCTATTGTTAAAAAACCGTTAATGTTTGAACCCAAAGAAAATGGAGTAACAAACTTCAAATCACTTGATTTTTATATGTGTATATCTTAGAATATGAAGATGATAATGTGCGGTCGGATCTTGAAAATTTACTCGGGAAATTGATTTTTGAGTGCGACATAGGAGGGAGTTGCCTCCTGTGTCAGCTGATTTACATTTCTCTCTCATATTTATATATATATTATATATATATATATATATATATATATATATATATATATATATGTATGTATGTATGTATGTATATGTATATATATTATACATATATATATGTACATATAAGTTGTGGGGGGTTATTTGAATGAGATTCGCATCTCATTAAACCAAACCCGCATCTGGATATGATGAGCCCAGACGCGGAGGTCAGATCCGCGTCTCAGATGGCTGGAGCTCCACGTTTGTAGAGGAGAGAGAAAAGATGATGGGAGTGAGTTTGATTGGTTTGTGGGAAAATTTAATGTGAGAGAGAAAAGAGGATGATCCCTGTGCCTCATAAATCAGACCCGCGTCTAGTTAAAAATAGCCCAGATGTGGAGGTGAAGTCCGTGTTGAGGCTAAACGCTGAGAACCGTGTCTAAAAGAGGAAAGAGAAAAATTGGGTGGGGATATTTTGGGGGAAATTCCGTGGTGGAGAAAATTGGGAGAAAAGAATAAGAAAGAAAAGAAAAGAAAAAGGGAAAAGAATGAGTGAAGGAGAAAATTGGAAAATTGAAAATATAAAATAAAAATACATGGATAAATTCTGGAATCTGTGAAACACCGAAAACACCGCAAAAGCTCAGAAAACGAAGTAACTCGGAACGATCTCCAAAAATTCTCAAAAATAATAAATTATTTTAAAGTTCATGGTGAAATCAGATTTTAAAAATTCATTTTCATTTTCATATTAAAATCCTAGAATCAACCAGCGATACTGGTCGACACCAAATCCGGTCGAATTTCAATAAATTCAGAAAAATCCCCAAAAGTGCACTTAGATAGAAAATGCAATTTTAAGAAATAATATGAGAGCAGTTTCTAAAAATTCAACTCTGTTTGTAAGTTAAAAATCTAAGAATCAATCGGCGGCACCGATCGATATCGGTTTTGAAGATTTTACAATTTAATTTAGAAAAAATTCAAAAAATTATGAAAAATCTAAATATTAGAAAATAATGTTTGAAACTGAAACTGAACAAATCTGACTATCAAAAATGTCAAATCGATCAATATACTAGATCGGGTCCACGGTTCAGACCTGGGCTGATTTTGAATCCAGGAATCCGGATCCAAATACCAAAAGGTGATATAAATAATCATAAAACCAAATTAAATACGAGGGAAAATCAAAAGAAAAAGATCAAAAATCAAAATACGTATCAGAGTACGTATTCTGGGAACAGGGTGTTACATTCTACCTATCTTACAAAAATTTCGTCCTTAAAATTTTGATAAGAGGGAGATGAACACAAAAAGGATAGGGATGAAGATTATACAATTAAGATATGAGCAACTAAGGGTAACACTCCTAATCGACTGATCAATAACCTCGAGACCTAGACGCCTTATGCACTTTCTGTCGTAAAAAACTTCTGATGGTATTATAATAATGCTTGATCTGATATCTGCTAATAAAATAGTACTGTCAGAACTTCAGTAGACTGACCCACTCTGAATAATATGAAATGGTTTGACTTCAGAACTGGCCAAACTTCCACTGCTCGAATTCTACTAGAATCGACGGTGATTACTTGCTTTGACATATCATGGCCCAAGAATACGGTACTTACATGTTCAGAACGCATACTTACACTGCTAGGCGTGAAGCTGTTCCCGACGAAGAATCTGTAATAAGATTATAGATGTTCTGTATATTCTCTGTTACTCTGAAAGTAGACTATAATATCATATATAAAGAAAGCCCGATAAACTGATTGCGGATAAATGAAGAAGAACTGATAATAATAATAACTCTGAATGATGGTCACTGATTACTCTGGAAGGTATAACTAAAAATTTATAATAACGGTCTTCTGTATGATAATCCAACTGTAGATTAAATATCTAGAGAATACCCAAGTCCTGCAAGGTTGGCCGAATAAATCGTCAATATAGATTAGATGCAGCGAGAAAACCTGGTTCACTAAGTCCTTGCAACACGTTAAGCGGGAGAAATCTGGGGAATGAGGTTAGAGTGCTAAACGCTGATGGAACTAGCCACGAGTGAAGCCAAACTCAAGTGGGGCCATCGCATAACACAACTTTAGACACTAAGCACTAGGGTGTAGTGGAACTAACGCTTTGCGAGGCTCGCACTTGGCGAAGCTCACACGATGAAGTCAGCGCGTAACACAGCACTAGAGGCTAAGCCCCAAGGTGCAGCAAAGCCCACACCTAGTTGAGCTCGCTGGCTAGAACACGATTCTCGCTTGGCGAGACTAGTGGGGTCTGTGGTTCATCAATTCATAAAGACTGCTGGGTGTTGTGGCTCCGAAGAACATGATCAATAATTCACAATAACCGAGATGAGTTATAAGTATTGTCATCTGGATGTCAACCTTACGGCAGATCACTTTTAAAAATATCTGAGTTCTATGAAATTGATAGAAGAGATCATGAATGTTACTGGAATAAAATAGAAAAGAACAAAACTCTGTATGGCAGAAGTTTTGAATCTGGAAAATCATTCCATACTAACACCAAGTGGCGCCATCTATCTGATTACATAAGTGATGACTACCCTACTTTCTGTATTGATCCCCATGATGCGTCCATACATATAAGATAAGAATATGAAGCTAAAGACTGACCGTATAAGATAACACAATGCACTGAATCAAAGAATGCCAGAATAGGGTGAGAGCGAACCACATCTGTCTCGCTGCTATATTACTAGTCTGCCCATATCTTAAGTTGGTGTAAAAATTGTGAAAATCAGAATAGTGAAAAATGGAAAGGATTAAGGAATCAAAAGAAGGTTGATCAAAATAGACAACTCTGTGCCTGTAGTTGGATTGTATAATCAGGACTCATGCATTCCAGTTACAAATTTCATTATCATTAATATGCCTACTGGTTGTATTGTAGATGTGAGAGCTTAGGCTCTTATACCACTCTGTAACTCCCCAATCCCTCAGATACAGAGACATTACTACGACGTATATATGCAATTCGAAAATACCCTCACATATATATGTTAAGCATCAGTAAAGGTAAGAATTAAAGTACGAAAGTACATGGTGCATTATACATTCCAACATATGAGTACAATTATAAAGTTATCAGAGGATGTGACACAATATTATAAGAATATTACAACACCGATAGGCGCAAATGCGAGAATACAAAGAAATATACAATTCTAAACAGTACAAAAGATGCTCATGAGTTACAAAAGAAAAACTCGAGAGACAAATAGGGGGCCTAAAAGAAAAGGACTCTGGATGGTCTGTTGATGATCCACGCTTCCAGTGTGCCACTCTGATCAGCAACTGAGAGAATCTGTTTGGACACATATATTGCATAAACATTGTTACATTCCTACATATATTCTGTAATAAATCATTACAAACTCACTTGTCTAAATGTCCTAATCCTTGCAAGGTAATAAAGAGAAGATAAACATGAATCCTATCCAAACAAAACTAAAAGTTCAAATCAAACAGAGATCGACTCAAATTTAGATAATCTTGAGTCTATCTTATCTGAGGATTGGATTTACCAGATAAGATAATACTATAAAAATTCAAAAGAAAAATAAATTTTAAAGACCCTATTGGGTTTGCTGAGGATAAATGGATTGAGAGAAGTTCAACGGATGAGATGAAGTAATTTAGATTCAAATTCAGATTGGATACAGTTTAGCATTTTAATCGTAACTTTCACTACCGAATCTCAAATCTGATGATTCAAGATGACCCAGAAAGATGATTTAAAGGGCTACAACCCTTATGTTGATCATTGTTTTAAATTCTATCATCTGATATAATCAACACGCCAAAAAGTTGCAGATCAGAATTCTGAATAAATCAAATTAAGTTTGGACATAAGAGAAAGATTCAAATTCAGAAATAACCAGCTCTTCCCATCTTCCTACACTCTCTATTATCCCTATTTTCCTATAAATACCTGTATTCATTGAGAGAAGGTACACCAGAGAGCTGAAAAGCCAGAAAAAGAGAGTTTTTAGCATTGTAATGCGAGATTGGAGAGGATCAAGGGCTTTGTATTTGATGCTCATTGAATAAAATTCAGAATTCTTCTTCACGATCTTGCAGCGTTCAGTCTAAGTCTTTCTTTAATTTTCTCTTTATTTTTTTATGCTATTCTTTTCTTGCATATTTGATTCCATGGAGTCATCACTAATCTTATGTATATTCTTTTCTCTTTTCTTTTATTAGCTTCTTTTTTTTTCAGCATCGTTTGGAGGAGGGAGACATCAAGGTGACGACAAGAAACAAGTTCACCGGTTCATTTTCCTCTTCCCTTCGTACCAATCTCTTAATTTCTTTTTTTATTTTAGTTATTCAAATCTTCACAAAAGGTTAGTATTTCTTTCTTCTTTTGCTTTCTTCATATTTTTTATTTTCTTTTACTTTATTTATATTTTTTTTTACTTTTGCTTTCTTCTACAAGATTTTTATTTATTTATTTATTTTCAAAAAACAAAACTCCAACCTTCATCCAAGGGATTTCTCAACTAGAGTAGGTAAAACTTAGATTTTTAATAATTAAATTTTCAAGAGCAAGTCTCTATGCATTGGATCCGATACTTGCCACTACACACTTTGTTAAAAAAATTCTACCAAGTTTAGGTTTCATAACTTGTACGTTATTTAACAACGATGGAGGTTTTCATGAACTTCGAAATGCGAACAGTTTTTAGCGCTGTTGTCGGGGACTTGTGAAAATTTTTAGTTTTGAAAATCAACATCTAATCTTTTTCTAGTTTAATATTAAAAAAATTAAAAAAATCAAAAATCAAAAATTAAAAAAAATCAGAAAGTTAAATCTTAAAAAAATTCAAAATTCTTTTCTTTTCTTTTTTATTATTTTTCTTTCCATCCCTAAGATTTAATTTCAAATTTTCTTTTTGCAGGGATATTGCATGAACAAAGGAAAACTTGCACAACAAGAAGAAGCTTGCTTGCTTATGACATATTGCTTTGCTAAAATAAAATAAAATAAATAAAAATTTTCTTTCTTCAGAGTCGCCGGAATGGTTAGTATTTTCTAACTCTCCCCACGTATCTCTTGTCAGTGAGGTTTTGGAGGTGCTTATTGATTGAATTTTGTGCTGCATTAGTGCATACTTGCATAAAAAAATCTTAAGAGTTGTTCCCCCTCACATAAGGTCGGGATTTCATCACCCGTTTCTTGGCTCAAAAATCACAGCTGCATATAAGTTTTTTTTTCCAAGCTTGAACTAATTTAAAATCAATTAGAACTCAGCTACTAGGATTTCGAGCTCATTTAAGTGGAACTATTTTGGGAAGACTCCGTTGAATACTTTTAAGCTTTCGAAGGAACTTCCCTGTCTAGAAAAGGTGACTTACCCATTGCGGCGGTGCCTGGCCTGGAGGAAGAACTGAATCACTTGTTTGACGAGTCTGATCGGTCAACCCATAAGCCTTCCAACCCAGTTAGGAGCTGTCTAACTATAGAGAATTCAATTCTCTTAAGATTAGTGGGTGAAAAAAACTGATTACCTTTAAATTAAATTCAAGATAAAAAAACATGATTGCAATTGATTGGTTGAGTTATCTTGTGTGTAATCTTATCTAGGATTTAGAAAATCCTTCATCAGGGCAGTAACCTGGTTCACGTGAAAGTGGGTTCGTGTTAAGAGCATATTAGAATCCATACTGTTTCTGATCCTAGTGCAACAATGGGTGACGCTAATGAAACCAAACAAATAACCTTAAAGGATTACATGTATCCTACAAGGTCCACCCGACCTTCCTGTATCACCTTACCAGCCCTTACGACAAATTTTGAGATTAAATCCGGGATGATACAGATGCTTCCAATCTTTCAGGGATTGGAAAATGAGAACCCATACCAATACGTTAGGGTATTTGAGGATATTTGTAGAACCATGAAGTATCATCAAATGACAGAGAAATCCCTAAAACTTAGGTTATTCCTCTTTTTTATAAAAGAAAGAGCCAAGTCTTGGCTTCTTTCTCTCCAACCGGGTTCAATTTCTACTTGGGTAGGATTAGCTGAAGCCTTCTATAGGAAGTTCTATTCTAAGCAGAAACTGCTACTCTACGTCAAGCCCTCAACACCTTCCATCAACTATAAGTGGAGACATTCTTCACATATTTTGAAAGATTCAAGGATCTTTTACTTGAGTGTCCCCATCACGGATTTGAAAAGATCAGTTTGATTCAAATTCTTTACGAAGGGTTAGACTACTCGAATAAGATCATGATTGAGTCAATTTACAATAGAAGATTCACGAGCAAAATGGCCAATGATGCATGGCAATTCTTTAAAGAGGTAGCAGAAAACACTCTAAAATGGGAGCCTGTTAGTGTTGATAATAAGCAACTTACCACCTCAACTACCACTAACAGGGGTGGTATACATAAAATCAACCCCAATTTTGAGAGTGATGGCAAATTGACATCAGTAGTACGAAAACTTAAAACATTAGAATTAAGCAAGAGAGCATAATCTACAGCTCCCAAACCATCCAAGCCAATGGTGTCTCCCGTTTATATCCTTTGTGACAGCCAAGACCACTTGGTTGAACAATACCCCGGGTTGCCAATTATCAAAGAGGAGCAAGTAAATATACTCAATACATTTCACAAGCCAAATCCCAACAACAACCCATTTAGTGAAACATATAATCTGAGATAGTGGAATTATCCCAACCTTTCATGGAAGTCTCCTCAAGGACAAGGATATGGTGGATCATCATCATTTCAAGGACCATCTTTTAATAATCAATTTCATAAAGAAAATCAATTCAATGCAACACCATCTGTCCCTCCATATGTCCCTCCCAAACAAAGAAAACCATCTTTAGAGGACACTCTCCAACAATTCATGCAGAGCCAACTAATAACTAATCAAACTCAAGCCCAAATGTGTCAAAATCAGGATTAGAAGATAGCCAGGCTCGAGGTTCAGATAGAACAGTTAGTTGTAACTGTTAGGAAGAGAGAGAAAGGACATTTTCCTAGTTAAACTGTGCCCAACCCGAGAGGACAACCTGCTCCTCAAGATACTCCAACAGGCCAGTTTGAAATTAGTTTTGATTCAACCGTCAAGCCCAAGTCATCCACACTTTACAGTCGGGCAAGAGAGTGGACAACCAAGTCCAAGATCCACCAAACAATCCGAATATTGTAAAAGAAAAAGAAAAAAAGGAACCAAAAGAGTCAACAAAGAAAGATGATCAAGTTATTGTTGACAATCAAGATAAATCTTTTGTGCCCAAAACCCCATTTCCTCAATGTCTTCAACCAACTAGGAAGGAAAATCACTGTGAGGGAATGTTGGAAGTTTTCAAAAACATTTAAATCAACATTCCCTTCTTAGATGCCATTAATCAGATACCTTCATATGCCAAATTTCTAAAGGACCTAACCACGGTCAAGAGGAAAAGTTATGTGCCTCGTGAAGCTGCATTTGCTACACAAGCATCATGTCTCATCTAACAACCCATTGCACCTAAATATGAGGATCCAGGGAGTCTAACTATTTTTGTTAGGATAGGAGATCAGGTTATAGATCAGTGTCTAAAAGATTTAGGGGCAAGTTTAAACCTTTTACCCTATTCTGTGTACAAACAATTAGGTTTAGGGAGTTACAACCCACTAACCTTACATTGCTTCTAGATGATAGGTCAGTTAAGGTCCCCAAGGAAATTGTTGAGGATGTTATTTTGAAGGTCTATGAATTCTATTTTTTTGCTGACTTTGTGGTCTTAGACACTGAACCAATTAGAGATCCAAGCAATCACTCCCCTGTGATTTTAGGGAGACCATTCCTTACTACTGCTGATGTTGTTATTAGATATAGAAATGGAGTCATGACCTTATCATTTAGGAATATGACAGTTGAGCTAAACGTTTTCCATACTAGTTCCCAACCACATGTAATGGACGATCATGAGGAGGTCAACATGATTGATATGTCGGTCAATCACACTTTTGAGGAGTCTTGCTATAAGACCCCTTGGAGAAATACTTGGCCCATTTTGGAATGAATTTTGATATTGAGGAGTCTATAGAAGAGGCGAACGCATTGTTAGATTCTGTCCCATCATGGACACCAACCTATGGAGACCTAAGGTAGAACCCTCACCATTGTAAACATCTGTTCCTGTTCCATCAATCGTTGAGCCTCCTAAGTTGGAGCTCAAACCTTTACCAGACACATTGAAGTATGCCTTCCTAGGTGAATCACAAACCTTATTTGTTATCATATCATCTGATTTAGATAAGGACCAAGAAGAAAAGTTGCTAGATGTTATTGAGGAACATAAGGAAGCCATAGGATGGATCATAGGAGACATTAAGGGAATTAGCCCCTCTGTGGTAATATACCAAATTCATCTTGAAGAGAATGCCAAGACCTTGAGAGAACCACAGAGGCGTTTAAACCTTATTTTGAAAGAGGTGGTGAGAGTAGAGATAATAAAATTGTTAGATGCGGGTATCATTTACCCTATCTCTGATAGTCAATGGGTTAGTCCAGTACAAGTTATACCCAAAAAGTCTGAAGTCACAATTGTTACTAATGAGAACAATGAGTTGGTTCCAACTCGTGTTCAAACTGGTTGGCGAGTGTGCATAGACTATAGAAAACTCAACTCCATGACTAAGAAGATCATTTTCCTTTGCCTTTCATCGACCAAATGTTAGAACGTATTGTCAGTCATGCTTACTATTCCTTCCTCGATGGCTATTCAGGATATAACCAATCCACATTGCTCGTGAGGACCAAGAGAGAACGACATTTACATGTCCATTTGGCACATTTGCATATCGTCGCATGCCCTTTGGCTATGCAATGAACCGGCTACTTTCAGGTGTATGTTGAGCACCTTTTCGGATATGGTCGAGTGATTTCTATAGGTTTTCATGGATGACTTCGGTGTCTTTGTGTCTACTTTTACTGAGGGTTTATGTCATCTATCATTGATATTGATAAGATGCAAGGAGAAGAACCTAGTTCTTAATTGGAAAAAATGTCATTTCATGGTGAAATCTGGGATTGTCTTAGGATACATTATTTCTGATAGAGGTATAAAGGTTGATAAAGTTAAGGTTGAGCTAATCGCCAAATTATTACCTCCTAAAACAGTTCGGGAGGTGCGATCTTTCTTAGGCCATGCTGGATTTTACCGCCGCTTTATCAAAGATTTTTCTAAAATCACCAACCTCTTTGTGATCTTCTAGCAAAGGATGTTCCATTTGAGTTCACTCCTTCTTTGGAAGCCTTTGAAAGGCTAAAGACCGAATTAACCTCGGCACCCATCATCCGACCACCTGATTGGAATCTCCCATTTGAGTTGATGTATGACGCTTTAGACTATGCTGCAGGGGTTGTCCTAGGCCAACGAATGGATAAACTTTCTCATGTCATTTGCTATGCCAGTAAGAGTTTTAACAACGCCCAACTGAACTATTCCACAACTGAAAAAGAGTTGTTGGCAGTCGTTTTCGCTCTTGACAAATTTTGTCCATACTTATAGGCTCTAAGGTCCTAATCTATACCGGTCATATAGCTTTAAAGTACCTTCTCACGAAAAAAGATGCTAAAACCCGTTTAATCTGTTAGATCTTACTCCAACTGGAATTCGACTTACAAATTCATGATAAAAGGGGAGCTAAGAATGTTGTAGGAGATCATTTGTCTAGGATTGTGGTTGAATCTGTGTCCGACTCACTACCTATCCTTGAGACATTTCCTGATGAGCAGTTAATGTCCGTCTCCTCTTCAATTGTTTCGTGGTATGCTGACATTGTAAATTACCTTGTCACAGAACAGATGCCCAATTCATGGACCAAGCAAGAACGATTGCGTTTCTTAGTTAGGGTCAAATGGTTCTTCTGGGTGAACATACTTGTTAAGTACTATCCCAATCAGATCATTTGACGCTGTGTTCCTGACTCAGAATTTGGGAACATCCTTTCATTTGTCATGACCAAGCATGTGGAAGTCATTTTAGTGGGAAGAAAACTGCTGGAAAAATTTTACAATGTGATTTTTATTGGATCACTCTATTTCGTGACGCTCATGTCTACTGTCAATCATGTCGTCATTATCACCGAATAGGGAAGATTGCACACCGGAATGAAATATCATTAAACCTGATCTTAGTTGTCGAAATCTTCGATGTTTGGGGCATCGACTTCATGGGTCCCTTTCCTATATCCCATGGATACCGAGATATCCTTGTAGCAGTTGACTACGTCTCTAAATGGATAGAAGCAGTAGCATGTAAAACCAATGACCACAAAGTTGTGATAAACTTCTTAAAAGAGAATGTATTCTCTCGTTTTGGCTTTCCTTGTGCAATCATCAGCGATGGTGGAAAACATTTCTGCATTCGTACATTTGAAGTCTTAATGGAAAAATATTGCATCAATCATAGAGTAGCCACCTCGTACCACCCACAGACTAGTGACCAAGTAGAAGTTTTCAATCGAGCCATCAAGACCATTCTAGAGAAAACTATGAACACCACTAGAAAAGATTGGCCTCTTCACCTGACTGATGCCTTATGGGCATATAGAACTGCATTCAAAACTCCTATTGGAATGTCTTCATATGGTTAGTTTATGGCAAGGCTTGCCATCTTCCTGTTGAGTTAGAACATAAAGCATATTGGGCAATCAAACGCCTCAAGTTTGATCTAGACAAGGCAGGAGAGTCTAGGAAACTTCAACTGGATGTGGTTGAAGAGATAAAGAACGATGCATATGACTGTTCAAAATGGTACAAGGATCGTATGAAGATTATACATGACAGGATCATAACTCGAAAGGAATTTAAGCCAGGACAGAAAGTCTTGCTATACAATTCCCCTCTACAACTCTTTTCGGGAAAACTGAAATCCCATTGGACCGGTCCGTACATTGTTTATAAGATACACCCACATGGTGCAGTTGAGGTCCACAATATCATGGATGGTACCACTTTTCAAGTAAATGCTCATCGTTTAAAATCATACCGTCAGTATCTGACCCCAGAAGTGGAGGAAGTCCTTCTGGAATATCCTGTTTATCAGGATTGATCTCTATGCATACTAAGGATCTATTTATGGTTTATAGCTTTTGTATTTTTTCTCTTAACTAGACAATGATGGATGACATCCACTCGTCCTCATCAAGTACTATCTACCTTTACATTCTTACATTTGTAGCATGCTATGTATTCATTCATACATTGAGGACAATGCATGAGATAAGTGTGGGGAAGGGTTAACATAGGTTTTCTTTTAGGTTTTCTAGAAAACATTTTCTTTGTTACCAAAAAAACTTTTGAAAAGAAAAATAATACTTTGACTTATTTTTGTAAGAAATTAAGTTAATTTTAAGGAATAAGAGAATCATAATTAGGATTTCTAATACCTGGTTGAAATAAAAATATTTGTTTAATTTCTAGGGATAGGAAGAAAAAATTGAAAAAGTAATCCAGTCTTGATTTTTACCTTGATAAAATATGCATCTTTTATATACTTACATACTTAGGGTTCAAAAATAAGATTCTTATGCCTTAAACAAACAAGAAAAAAAAGAAGAAAAGAAGAAAAAATTGTTGGCCCAGAGGCCTTCCACTCTAGTTTTGATGATGATTAACTCATGTAGTTATAGTTTACTAATAATCTTGTGATATTTAGTTTTAGATCTCTAACTAAGATATTAGTAGGTGATTAGCTTCAACAAAGGTGTTTTGGAGCTTTTCACATGGTGATTCAAGAGCCCGAGCATCAAAGTTCATATCTAGCACTCGTTGGAGTCAAGCTCGGTGGATCACGTTTGGATCGAGTCGACTTGGAGACGGTGCTCTACAAGAAGACCTCGGTACATAGTTTAGTTTATGTTTTAGATCCACTTGTTAAAGATTAGATAGTGTGATATGCTCAAGTTCACAACACACAAGTTTCATGTTTATTGGTTTTCGGTTTTTGGTTTAACCGATCTTGGTTTTCATGAATAGATAGTATCAAAACAAGCATGGTTTAATGTATATTAGATTTGTTTTATATACATGTATGCTTCAACTATTTAAATAAACTTACTTTGATAGTCTATTTCATGAGTTTGGAGTTTTGGTATTTTAACAAAACTTATTTTTTGATTTTAAGTCAAAAACATTGATATATATATATATATATATATATATATATATATATATATATATATATATATATATATATCTTTCATGTATATTGGATTATATCCATATACAACATGTTTCAAGTGGTTTAAATATCATGTTTTTGTATTTGGATGTGTTTTGGACAAAACGGTTTTTCATTTCAAAAATCCTAGTTTTGGAAAAACGGAATTTAGTTTTCGGCAAAATTTCTAAGTCACAAAAATGGTTCAAATTGTTTGAAATATGTGTTGAACTTTTTCACACATGTTTGTATATCAAAGTATTATACTGCAACTATTTTTGTGGATTTTTAGAGATTTTATGGGATTTAATAGGATAATAAAAACCCAGTTTTCAAATCCCTTAATCAGTTCTGCCAGGCTTTGGCGGTCGACCGGGCCGGTTGACCGGACCCAGAGTCGGTCGACCGGACCGGTCGACCGACGTGCACAAGAACGTGCACGAAGGCCAGCCCCTTGGACCGGTCGACCGAGCGGTCGACCGACTGAAGGCAACCCACTCTCGGGTTGTCCCAATCGACCGGGCGGTCGACCGGCCAAAGAGTCGTTGCTCTCTGGTTCTGGGCACGATCGACCGGGCGGTCGACCGGCAGGCTCAACTGTCATTTTTTTGACCGTTGGCCGGTCGACCGGCCGATCGACCGGAAGGTCATTTTTGACCTTGTCAGCTGCCAACGGGCAGAATTTTTATGGGGGCTATTTATACCCATTTGAAGTTGGTTTTCACCAAGTTTTTGGAGAGCTAAAATTCTGATCTTCTCTAGTGTTTTTCAGAGCAAGTTTTTCAAAAGAGTTTTGGGTTTAAAAGATCAATCTTCATTTGTTTTTAAAAGTGTTTTTAATTCAAAAAAATAGTCTTTTGGGAATTTATTTTTGGTCTAAAAATTCTATATCTATTTGGAGATTTTCTCAAGTAATTTTCTTTGTTCAAAACACTTTGTTTTCTCACACTTGAGATTATCATTCTATCCTCTCTATAGGATCTTTGTTTGTGAGAAAGAATTGGTTTGTGGTCTTTTGATCACTAAGTTGTAAACCCTCCTACTTTATCCCTCTTGTGTAGAGGTTGATTATTAGAGTGGTGGCCTTATGCCCTATCCCTCTAGTGAGAGGTTGATTGGTGTTTGGCTTTGTGCCCATCCCTCAAGTGTGAGGTGATTGATTTTGTGGTGGCTTTGTGCCTAACCTCTAAGTGTAGAGGTTGTGTTTGTAATTGAGAGAGGAGTTGTGTACTCCCGGTTGTATTGCCCCAAATCCTCAGTAGAGGTTCCCTGTGTGGGAGTCCTGTGTGGACAAGTTAGTGGAAATCCTTCTGTGTGAAGGCGGGGACGTAGAGCTGTGTGCTCGAACCTCGAAACATATCCGTGTGTTAGCGATTGATCCATTGACTCTTATTCTCTCTCTCTCTCCTTTACATTGTGCCTTGCATCATTTCATATTGCTCATTCATATATTATATGCTTGGCTTGTTTGTGTGTGACTCACTTGTGTCTAACCACGAGAGCTTCATATAGCACCTCAACTCTTATTCAGAGGAATCAAGAGGAGTTAGTCCAGAGCCCTTCACCGGGAATTCAGCTACACTCGTTGGTTACATTAAGTGTGTTGCATTTTTAGTTTTAATTTTCGCATTTTGTTCATTAGACTAGTCGTACACCTATTCACCCTCCTCTAGGTGTACTTACAATTGGTATCAGAGCCTACGCTCCTAATATTAGGTTTAACCACCTAGGAGTGTGATCTTGGTTTTGCTAATCTATCATTTGCATTTGCATTTGCACACATATAGTTTGCACTCATGGATAGTCCTCACATGTTTGATATCTCTATACTTGATATTTGGAAGGTTATGATGAGTTGTCATTTGAAAGCCCTAGGTTATAAAGTTTACCTTGCCATTACCAAGAAATCCTACCTTAGTGATAGCAAGCATATAGAGGCTAATGCACAAGCCCTTAAGGCACTTAGAGCATCCCTTGATAAAAGATATTTATATGTGTTTTCTCACTATGACTCCGCTTTTGCAGTATGGAACATTTTGACATCTCCCGAGCTACCAACGCTTATCAATAAGAAGAGGAGATCTAGTCGAGACGAGTCCGACGAATGTTACTTCATGGTCCAAGGGAATGACTCCCTTGAGGTACATTCGGACACTCAACTAGATGTTAATACTAGTTCATATTGCAATGATTGTATGGAGACACAAGCCTTAAATGAGGAACTTGCCAAAAATTGTGAAGATTTGATTTCAAATTATAAACTTTTGAAAAGGATAATTTTGGTTTAAAAGAAGAAAATAAAAATTTATCTTCTAGACTTGAGATTGCTTTACAAGAGAAGGTTGAGATTCCAAATGAGTGTGATTGAAACCCTACTTGAACTTGTTTTAAATGAAAACAAGATTTTGAAAAATAAAAATGATTGAAATAAAGTTTTGAAGAAAAATGAGATCTTGTCTTCAAAACTTGATTTTGTTGTAAAAGAGAATGATTTTTTGAAAATAAAAATTGCTTCAATTTCAAAGGATTTGGATTTATTTTCAAAGAAAAATACTATTTTGCAAAATGATTTGGACACACATGTTTGTCATGCTAGTGTAGCTTCTTTATCTAGCCTACCTATTGCATGCACCACTTCTTCCATAATTGAAAATGATATTTGTATGCTTAAGAAGAGTGTGGATTGTTTGGGCTCCACTTTGAGCCATTGTGCCATGAACCATACACAGTTGGAATCTATGTTTCGAAAGAAACAAGTTCCTCTTATGCATGCACACAAACCACGGCATACACATGATTCACACGTTCACTCCCATAACACGATGTATGCTCATGTGTACACTTTTTAAGGGCCACCTTGCTAAGTTTGCTATGATAAGATACATGATGTAAATTTAGCAACTAAGTTTGTTTGGGTTAGGAAAGGAGCTAACCCCCATGGACCCAAAAGAGTGTGGGTACCAAAGACCACCCCTATTGTGTTTGATGTAGGTGTGGGCTCTCGCATGGCGTGAGAGCGATAATACCTTGAGGTGGATGCGTTTCGAGCTTAAAGAGGACTATTTGGATGCATCACTTTCAAGGGGAGTTTGGTGAAGGACCACCTTGTTTTGGAGACATAGAGAGTTGCCCTATCGGTTTTGGTAACGATCTCTAACTCCTCATTTATGTTTGCATGCTTTTAGATCATTCATTTATAGCATGTCTTGTTTTAATGTTCATTATGCCATATGCCATGTTTATTAGATTAGTGATATACATGATTAGTATTTGAGACACCCATGTTTATATGGATTTATATTTAGTGTTCTCACCTTAGTTTATCTAATGTGTATGTCCTAGATCTAAGCATGTGCATGTACATAATGATCATATGTATGTTTATGAGTTTTGTTTTGATTTCTATGCTTCATATTTTGATTACTTGTTTGGATGTTAGTTTTCATTAAAACTAGGATATATACTTGTACAACTAGTGAGCCACAAATAGACCATTATATGTTTGTGCTTAAATGCTTATTTGTACCCATTAGATGTACTAATATAGTCTAGTTTTGATGATTCAAACATTTTGACTTGTATTCCTATTTTATCCATGTTTTTCATGTTTATGTTTAACTTCATGTATATGTCTATTTTGTCTAAACTAATAGCTATACATATACATCCTTGAGCCACTTGCCTTCATGCATATACTTTTGTGGACTCGTTATGTTTGGATATGTATGTATTCTTTAGTTTGTACAAGACATACATATGCCTTGAAGATTAAATTGTTTTGATGATTTTCATGTTTTTAAAGAATTTTATTTTGAGCTTATTGCCTATTTTCATGACTATGTCTTTCAAACAAAACTTGTTCACTCACATTATTTGAGGTTTTCTCATGATTTTATTTTCATGAGTATGATATGGGCTTTATAGATTTTGAGTGTTTGGTGATCATGTGAATTACATATTTTTCATGGAACATATTTTTGTTTTATTCCTTACTTGAAGGATTTCGTACTAGTTTACAAATTTTTCATATAACTAGTTCGTATTCTTCACGTGGTAGAGTTTTCAATTATGCTAAAACTATTTTCAAACCTATTTTTGAAAACCCCTACCCATTTAAGGGCGGTTGGTTGGGCGACCAAGCCTTGTATTCTTATTATTGAAATTCTTTTAAACATGTGCAAGAAATGGGTGGTAGGAAATATGAGTTATACACTTGATCTTATTATAGTTTCAATTGGTATCATTAGATCTTTTCAATTGGTATCAATATTGACATTCTTTTGTATACTCATATATATGTTTTTATATATGTATGCTTACACTTCTATTAGTTTCAATTTCGATTGGTATTTAATTTTTCATACATATATACATGGTTTATTTGTGCTTAGTATATCTCTATATTGTTGAGCATAAATTTTGGTTATGCTAAGCTTGATTTCTTAAAATGACTATCATATTTCAATTGATTATTTTTCAATTGGTATCCTTATACAAGCTTATGCATCATTTTATTTGGTATTTCATAAAGGGGAAGAAAATTCGTATTTCATCTTTCAATTGGTATTTTGCTTACCTTTGGTATTCTACTCCCACACTTTATGATGGAAAATGATTGAAAATTTGATTATTGATTTTAATTTGGTATCATTGATTCCTAATGAAAAATATCTTCAATTAGTTTGTGTTTTTCAAATTGGTATCAAAAAGTGTAAAATATTTTCTATTAGTACTAATTTTTTTTACAATTGGTATCAAGATGTTTACATCTTTCTATTGATATCAAAATTTGGTTGGTTTATTCAAAAATGTTTTATGTACCTTCAATTGGTATTTTCAATTGGTTTCTTAAAAGATTGGATTTCAATGCCTTATTTACTTTCAATTGGTACTTCTCAAAATTTTGTTGGTTTACCTATTTGTTCACTTACAATTGGTATCATGATACACTAAATTGATATATATTTTTTAATTGGTATCATGTTTGTTTTGATTTCAACCCTTGAAGTATTTTTTGTTTCGGACAAAAGGGGAAGAACATGTTTTATTGTTTTCTTTTACCCCTTTATTGATGATTGACAAAAAGGGGGAGAAGTATTTGAGTTATATGCATGTTTTAAATGCATGTTTTTATATTGGTATCAAGAGATAGTTTGTTTTATGTTTTGTTGATATTGGTATCAAGAACATGGTTTGATGTTTTGTTTTGAAAGAACATGTTTATGAGAAGAAGAAATAATTTATTTGATATCAAGAGCATGTTTTTTATTTGGTATCAAGAGCATGTTTTTATTTGATATCAAGAACATGTACATTTCATTGCATGTTTTTTATTAGGTATCAAGAGCATGTTCATGTTCATTGTTTTATGGATGTCTATGCATATTCATGTTTAGTATTCATTGCA
The DNA here is from genome assembly GCA_038442645.1 of Agave tequilana. NCBI lineage: Eukaryota > Viridiplantae > Streptophyta > Magnoliopsida > Asparagales > Asparagaceae > Agave > Agave tequilana. The sequence goes on along the minus strand of JAVJIF010021943.1, from coordinate 27,108 downwards.
TATTTTTGTTGTTTATTGCTATGCATGAGTTAAGGCGGATCTTCTTTGAAGCTTAACTTTAATCCATGCATATATAACTCCATGAGTTTTGTCATCATCAAAAAGGGGGAGATTGTTGGCCCAGAGGCCTTCCACTCTAGTTTTGATGATGATTAACTCATGTAGTTATCGTTTACTAATAATCTTGTGATGTTTAGTTTTAGATCTCTAACCAAGATATTAATAGGTGATTAGCTTCAACAAAGGTGTTTTGGAGCTTTTCACATGGTGATTCAAGAGCCCGAGCATCAAAGTTCATATCTAGCACTCGTTGGAGTCAAGCTCGGTGGATCACGTTTGGATCGAGTCGACTTGGAGACGGCGCTCTACAAGAAGACCTCGGTACATAGTTTAGTTTATGTTTTAGATCCACTTGTTAAAGATTAGATAGTGTGATATGCTCAAGTTCACAACACACACAAGTTTTATGTTTATTGATTTTCGGTTTTTGCTTTAACCGATCTTGGTTTTCATGAATAGATAGTATCAAAACAAGTTTACATGGTTCAATGTATATTAGATTTGTTCTATATACATGTATGCTTCAACTATTTAAATAAACTTAGTTTGATAGTCTATTTCATGAGTTTGGAGTTTTGATATTTTAACAAAACTTATTTTTAGATTTTAAGTCAAAAACAATGATATATATATCTTTCATGTATATTGGATTATATCCATATACAACATGTTTCAAGTGGTTTAAATATCATGTTTTTGTATTTGGATGAGTTTTGGACAAAACGGTTTTTCATTTCAAAAATCCTAGTTTTGGAAAATACGGAATTTGGTTTTCGGTAAAATTTCTAAGTCACAAAAATGGTTCAAATTGTTTGAAATATGTGTTGAATTTTTCCATACATGTTTGTATATCAAAGTATTATACTGAAACTATTTTTGTAGATTTTTAGAGATTTTATGGGATTTAATAGGATAATAAAAACCCAGTTTTCAAATCCCTTAATCAGTTCTGCCAGGCTCTGGCGGTCGACCGGGCCAGTCGACCAGACCCAGAGTCGGTCGACCGGACCGGTTGACCGACGTGCACAAGAACGTGCACGCAGGCCAGCCCCTTGGGCCGGTCGACCGAGCGGTCGACCGACTGAAGGCAACCCACTCTCGGGTCGACCGGGCGGTCGACCGGCCAGAGAGCCGTTGCTCTCTGGTTCTGGGCACGGTCGACCGGGCGGTCGACCGGTAGGCTCAACGGTCATTTTTTGACCGTTGGCCGGTCGACTGGAAGGTCATTTTGACCTTGTCAGCTGCCAACGGCAGAATTTTTATGGGGGATATTTATACCCCATTTGATGTTTGTTTTCACCAAGTTTTTGGAGAGCTAAAATTCTGATCTTCTCTAGTGTTTTTAAGAGCAAGTTTTTCAAAAGAGTTTTGGGTTTAAAAGATCAATCTTCATTTGTCTTTAAAAGTGTTTTTAATTCAAAGAAAATAGTCTTTTGGGAATTTGTTTTTGGTCTAAAAATTCTATATCTATTTGGAGATTTTCCCAAGTGATTTTCTTTGTTCAAAACACTTTGTTTTCTCACACTTGAGCTTATCATTCTATCCTCTCTATAGGATCTTTGTTTTGTGAGAAAGAATTGGTTTGTGGTCTTTTGATCACTAAGTTGTAAACCCTCCTACTTTGTGTTATCCCTCTTGTGTAGAGGTTGATTATTGGAGTGGTGGCTTTGTGCCCTATCCCTCTAGTGAGAGGTTGATTGGTGTTTGACTTTGTGCCCATCCCTCAAGTGTGAGGTGATTGATTTTGTGGTAGCTTTGTGCCTAGCCTTTAAGTGTAGAGGTTGTGTTTGTAATTGAGAGAGGAGCTGTGTACTCCCGGTTGTATTGCCCCAAATCCTCAGTGGAGGTTCCCTGTGTGGGAGTCTTGTGTGGACAAGTTAGTGGAAATCCTTCTGTGTGAAGGCGGGGACGTAGAGCTGGTGCTCGAATCTCGAAACAAATCCGTGTGTTAGCGATTGATCCATTAACTCTTATTCTCTCTCTCCTTTACATTGTGCCTTGCATCATTTCATATTGCTTATTCATATATTATATGCTTGGCTTGTTTGTGTGTGCCTTACTTGTGTCTAACCACGAAAGCTTCATATAGCACCTCAACTCTTATTCAGAGGAATCAAGAGGAGTTAGTCCAGAGCCCTTCACCGGGAATTCGGCTACACTCGTTGGTTACATTAAGTGTGTTGCATTTTTAGTTTTAATTTTCACATTTTGTTCATTAGATTAGCCGTACACCTATTCACCCCCCCTCTAGGTATACTTACAAAAATATATATATTATATATAATAAGAATCCTCTGATTAAGCTAGATTTTTGTGCCTCATAAAGCATGATTATTCACGCCTAAAAGTGGTTTACATCACCAAATAATTCCTTAGTTTTGTGGTCTTGTTTGCTCAAGTCCTAAGTCCTTGGAGTGTTTTCTCACCCGGTGCCCTAAAACTGTCTGGTTTAGAAGTCACCAACTAAGGCTCATTACATGGGCAAATTAGAAAGTCTAAGAAAGCTAATGAATATTACCACCAGTACATACACAAATAAGGCATAAGAGTTAGAGTTGAAGAACTCTTAGTCAAAATATTCACGGTCACAAGATGCATTTGACTTAGGGTAAAATAATAGAGTAGATGAGAATACAATTTTATTCCTAAGCTTAATTGATAACAAATATTTGAATAGAGGCTAAGTCTTGGGATGAATAATTCGATGTGCCTATAACTTACAAGTTGCTTAATAATTGTAAAAACACTTCAAATATTTTCTTTTCTTTTCAAAATGTATTTTCAAAAATACTAACAAATTGTTTCTTTTCTTTATGGATTTTGTGGGTGTAATCCACTGAAAACCCTCAAGAGACTACAACTCCTCCTTTAGAGATAACCTAGATGTTTAAAGGCTTGTTGCACATGCTAAGCGCAATCGCGTGACCTGCAAAAGTGGTCCAATAAAAGTGTTATGTTAGTTTTGTTTTGCTCGAGGACGAGCAAAAGATAAGTGTGAGGGTGTGTTTGGACACATATATTGCATAAACATTATTATATTCTTATATATTCTGTAATAAATCATTACAAACTCACTTGTCTTAATGTCTTAATCCTTGTAGGGTGATAAAGAGAAGATAAACATGAATCCTATCCAAATAAAATCAAAAGTTCAAATCAAATAGGCATCGACTCAATTCAAAGAATCTTGAGTCTATCTTATCTGAGGATTAGATTTACCAAATAAGATAATACTATAAAAATTCAAAGAAAATGAATTTTTGAAGACCCTATTGGGTTTGCTGAGGATAAATAGATAGAGAGAAGATCAACGTATGAAATGAAGCAATTTAGATTTGGATTCAGACTGGATATAGTTTAACATTTTAATCATAACTTTCACTACTGAATCTCAAATCTGATGATTCAAGATGTTCCAGAAAGCAGATTTAAAGGGATACAACTTTTATGTTGATCACTGTTTTCAAGTTTATCATCTGATAAGTAATATTCAGCAATCAACACGTCAATAAGCTGCAGATCAGAATTCTGGATAAATCAAATTAAGTTTAGAGATATGGGAAAGATTCAAATTCAGAAATAATTAGCTCTTCCTATCTCCCTACGCTCTTCCTTATCCCTATTTTCCTATAAATACTTGTATTCACTGAGAGAGAGAGAGAGAGTACACCAGAGAGCTGAAAAGCCAGAAAAAAGAGAGTTTTAAGCGTTGTAATGCGAGATTGGAGAGGATCAAGGGTTTTGTATTTGATGCTGATTGAATAAAATTCAGAATTCTTCTTCACGATCTTACAGCGTTCAGTTTAAGTCTTTCTTTAATTTTTCTCTTTATTTTTTTAATGCTATTCTTTTCTTGCTTATTTGATTCCATGAAATCATCACTAATCTTATGCATATTCTTTTCTCATTTCTTTTATTAGCTTCTTTAGTTTTCAGCATCGTTTGGAGAAGGGAAACATCAAGGCGACGATAAGAAACAAGTTCACTGGTTCATCTTCCTCTTCCCTTCGTGCCAATCTGTTTATTTCTTTTTTTTACTTTAGTTATTCAAATCTTCGCAAAAAGGTTAGTATTTATTTCTTCTTTTGCTTTCTTCATATTTTTATTTTTCTTTTACTTTATTCATATTTTTATTTTGCTTTTGCTTTCTTCTACAAGATCTTTATTTATTTACTTATTTTTTTAAAACAAAATTTCAACCTTCATCCAAGGGATTTCTCAATTAGAGTAAGATAAAAGTTAGATTTTTAATAATTAAATTTTCAAGAACAAGTATCTGTGGATTCAATCCTATACTTACCACTACACACTTTGTTAAAAAGATTCTAGCAAGTTTAGGTTTCATAACTTGTATGTGATTCAACAACGATGAAGTTTTTCATAAACTTTGAAACGCGAACAGAACCCACAAGCTCAAGCTTTAGGATCTGGACATGCAGATTCAAAGGAGTCAGAAACTCCCCAAAGAGAGTGGCATGATGAATGCCAAGTGGCGTGCTGGGACAAGCACACGTGTATCGATAAATGCCAAGTCAGAAACTCCTCGCATAATATTGTTTTTGTTCACCAAGGGAGACTAAAGTGTTTCATACTACAAAAGTCGAATCAAAGTCAGAAACCCTACAAAAATAATCATCATTTAGGGTTGACTTTATGGCATTGATGGATTTTGCATTAGCCTCTAGATGTTTGTTATTTAAACAATATGAATCTTTAATAGTGGCAAAATAAACATGAATACCTAGGGCTTTGAGGTACATTGACATCTTAACCTTCCAAGTTTGGATGCTAAGAATATCAAACAAGGGAGGTGACATGAAATCCATGTGTGTGTACAAATATTGTGAGTAGCTAAAAATGAGGATCTTTAACTCTAGGTTGTTAGACCCAAATCAAGAGCACCAAGCTCTGATACCATATAAATTCACCTAGGGGGTGAATAGGTGACTAGCTAATCTAATAATGAATTAATGTGAAATTAAAACTATTTATGCAAACTAAAAACTATTAAGTTAAACACACCAAGTATAACACAAGAGTATAGCCAAATTCCCGGTGAAGGGCTCTGGACTATCTCCTCAAGATTCCTCTAGATAAGAGTTGAGGTGCCGCTATGACTCTCTTGATTGAATACAAGTGCGAGCAAATAATCCCTAAGCATATATCAATTTAAGCACAAGTATATCAAGCAAGTAATGAATATGAATAATAAGAGTATGCAAAATATAAACACAAGTGAGAGATAGATAGAGAGCAATCGCAAACACGGGAATTTGTTTCGAGGTTCGAGCACTCTTGCTCTACGTCCCCGCCTTCAACACTATGAAGGATTTCCACAGAATTGATCCCACCGGATCACTCGGTGCCGCAACACCTACAACGAGTTCACACTAGAACTCCTTGGACTCACTAGTCCCTCTCTTGTTCCCGCAAGAACTACACATGCAAGCACACTAGCTTGTCGAGGCTGCACCTCTACACCGAGCTCCCACTAGAACTCAAAACAACACGAACTCGCAAGTTCGTCTCCTCAAATACAAGAATGAACACTTGGTGATCTAAACACTTTGATCACCTAAAAGTCTCTCACAACAAAGATCCCTATAGGATTGATATAGTAATGGATAGCTCAAGTATGTGTGAGAAAAACTTGGATAGAATTTGTGGTGAAAAACTCAAGAAGTCTCTTTTTCATAACACTCTTGAAAAACTCTCCTTTTGATATTGAAGTATTTGGCTCTAAAACAAGTGGAGATAAACACTTAGAAAGGTAGGAAAAACTAGCTTGAAAACCCACTTGAAATCCTATAGAAAACAGCCCAAAACAGCCCCAATTTATAGGCCTAAAAAATATAGCCATTGGGGTCCAACTCAGCAGGATTCCCTGCTGTCGGTCGACCGGCCGGTCGACCGCCAACGGTCGGATTTCCGACCGTTGTGCCACCGGTCGACCGCCCGGTCGATCGAGGCCTGGATACAGAGAGCAGAAGCTCTCTGCTGGTCGACCGGGGCCAGATGCAGATAGCAGAGCTCTCTCCCAACAAGCCGTGCATGTTTGTGCACACCGGTCGACCGGAAGAAGGCCAGGTCACAAATTTTTAGGGATTAAAACATGGTCTTTTTACCTTAAATAAAATCCCATAAATTCTCATAAATTCTACAAAAATAAGTTCATTAATATACTTTGAATATACAAACATGTTTGAGTAAAAATTAAAACATGTTACAAACATTTTGAACTATTTTTGTAATACAGAAATTTTGGTTTAAATAAAAATCTGTATTTTTCAAAATCGATTCTTCAAAAACTTCTCCAAATACAAATATAAGATATTTTAAACCCTTTTGAAGCTTAATGTGTATGGATATGATCCACTACACATATATGAATTAATTGCTAAAATGAAAGAACAATCAAAGAGTTTAAGAATTTACCGTGTAGCTTGTGGCTAACGGGTCGTGTCCACGAGGAGGAATGCGATGGAAGTTTTTCGGTGAATCGTTTAAAAATAAATAATTGTGTTTGTTTTTTAATGAAAAAGAGAATGGAAAGAAAGAGATGATTCAAAGAGAAATTGCAAATTTAGAAAAAGCTTTGGAGAAGGTGATTTAAAAAAGCTTGAAAATTGTTTTGTTGATTATAATAAGGAAGAAAATCTGGGCTCACTATCTCACTACTCAATCGTTCATTCTTCTATTGAAATCCTAAGTGCCTCAAATTGATCATAAGCAAAACTTAAAGTTGATTTTTAGAAAGTTTCAAGTAAAGCACATAAGATGGTAGGAAGAGTTCACTCTTTTCTTTAAAAAATCGTTTAGAATCGAATATTAAATCATCAAGCGTGAAGAAGCAAGAATGAAGTAAAAACAGTTCAAGAAACGTTCATGAAAGAAGTGAGAGTTCAACAATCCAAACCCATCCTCATGTGCCTTCAAGAACACTTTCAAGAAGAAAGGCTTTAAGTAAGGCATGCAAATGATTCATTGGGTCTTTTTCTTTAAAACCAGAAGAGAACAAGAACTAGAGAGAGTTACAATAGTGAGCCCAGAAAATCGTTTTAGTTACTCATGGAAAACAAAGAAGAAAGCAAATAAATAATGCAAGCCATACCGTAATACGAGTGGAAGAAAAAGCAGCTCGATTCTTGTATTGATGTCACTTCAATCTTCAAGTACAAGCACTCAATTCCTCTCTCTCACAAGTATTGATACTGGACTATAAATTAAAAAATAAGAATGCAACTTTTGTGCTAGTGATTGTTATACATATTTGCATATTTTACCGCTTCCATACCATGCAAATTGTCAATAAAAATATGATTTTTGATCATCTTCTCTCTATTTTTGCAGGTCCACATCTTAAAAGAAAAAAGGCCCAAAATCTCTTTAATTAGCAATAATTAAAGAGATTAATTCAAAGCCCAAAAGAGCCCAATTTTGAATCCAGAATCAGGAGAGATTCTCGCGCCAACTCAATCTTCCAGAAGGCCACGTGGATAACAAACTCATAACAAACCTGTACCAGAAAATCTGGCCTGAACGGCCAAGATTTTGCCGCGCTTTCCCGCGTATCTGCGGCAGTTACAGAGTGGTTAGGGCCCAGATTTCTCTCCAACAACCTGGGCTCTAGATGCTTCTCTCTGAGGCCTATAAATACAGGACCAGGGCTTGCACAAGAGGGCAGAGAAGAGAGAGGAGAAATTAGGGGAAAGTCTTGTATTTTGTATTCTCTAGGTTTTAGTCTCCCTCTTCTTCCTCCTAGAGATTTTGTCAAAGAGAGAAAAGAGAGTGCTGTTGAAAGCTTGTAAGCAAGGAGGTGACATTACTTGTAAGCAAGGATTAATCAAAGCTTCATTCTTCTCTTTACAATCTCTAGTACGTTGCTTTACTTTGCTTTACTTTCTTGTTTTACTTCTAGTGCATTTCTATTGCTTTACTTCTATTGCTTTACATCATGAATTGTTGTTTTGTTTCTTGTATAATGGATAGCTAAATCTCTCTTACATGGCTAGCTAACAACTTACCTAGCTAACTTCTATCTCTTTGGGTGATTGCTACTTTCTATACTTGCATTGTTAGAAACTCTTCTTTCCAAGGAAGTAGAGTTGCTTTCACTTGTTAAATGCTTGTTCAAACTCCATATGACTCATGTGTGCCTCATTTAGAGCCTTGTCTAGAACAAGAGCCTTGATGGAACATGGAGATGGATCACCAAACATATGCTACTTGTAGAATAACTTCTTTACTTCAAGCTAATTTGTTGTTATGTCTTGAATGTTAATTGAATGTTGTATCTTCTTCCTTAGCATCCCTTGAGTGTCACTCCTAGAGTTCATCATTGATAATCTATCTTCGGAGCCAATGAATCAACATGAGGCTACAAGCTAAGACCTAAAGAAACACTCATCTTCCAAACGGTAAAGTACTTGAACAAACAAGCAAAGTGATCTCTATTGCCAATGAATCAACATGAGGCAATCAAGCATCACCATTGAGCTTAGTAAGTTAGCGAAGTGGTAAAGTTAGCTAGCCATGGCCTTTCTCATCTAAAGTTTTCTTCAAAGAATTCTTCAATAGCTTTCTTTCTTAGCAATACACTTTCCAAAGTTCTTTTGATTTCTTTTCCATATTGCACAAATCCACCAATTCTTTCATTTTCTTTTCCATGCTTCTTGCATTTGTGTAAATACAAAGAAGAATCTTCGTTTTCTTTTCTTCGCTACGGACCGTAAAACTTCCATCGTGAGCTCTCCTCGAGGATCGACCCGGTATAGCCATTGCTATAATGGAGATTGGAAAGGACACATCAATCATATTAACTACATTGTGAAGTGATCAAGCACTAAAGGTTGACTCTAAACCTTTCCTCTTTTACATAATACTTGTGCAAAAACTTCACACTATCCTTCCATAATCAGCTAGCTAACAAAGAACCTAAATCCTTAGAAAATAAACACAAATTATAATCCTAGTCTTCGCTCCCATTTGCTTTGCTGAAACTGATATTTATAGGAAAAAATCAATAGGGGGGAATCTCGAGAAGATTGGGGGAGCAAACGCTCCCCCAACTGACTCCACTTGGCCGCGAAAACGCGGCTAGGGCCGCGTTTTCGCGGCCCTGCTGTGGCCATGTGGCCACACCCAATTGGTGGAGAACACTGATTTGATGATTTGCCCGTATCTTCTGCTGGTTTTCTTATTTCTGCTCCAAAAGTTGACGAAACAGCCTTTGATTGTGTGGCTTCAACCGCTTGATTCAGGGAGGATTCTTCTCAACCTCTTGATATGCCAAGATTTTGCCCTGATTTCTTCATTTCAAATTTATTCTGAATTAAATCAGAATTTGGTGGGCTTTTGGGCTTGTTTCTCTTTTCTTTCTTTTAGCACTTGGGCCTACATTTAACAAAGAAAAAGAAGACTTATTAATAGGATTTATTAGCTAAAAAGTATGGTAAGGTGACAATGAAATGCAATATATGTGACTAATCACACCCCCACACTTATCTTTTGCTCGCCCTCGAGCAAAAATCAGACTAATTCTAATCAATTATTAGACCACTTTCGCAGGTCACTCGATTGCACTGAGCATGTGCAACAAGCCGTTAAACTTGTAGGTTACCCCTAAAGGACGAGTTTTGTCTCGTGAGGGTTTTCAGTGGATTGCACCCACAAATCCATAAAGAAAAAGAAAAAAGTTAGTATTTTCGAAAAGCATTTTTAAAGGAGAAAATATTTGAAGTATCTTTGTAAGAGTTTAAGTAATCTATAAGTTATAGGAATATCAAAATTTTCATTCCTAAACTTAGTCTCTATTCAAAAACATGTCATCAATCAAAGTAAGGAATCAAATTGTTTTTCTCATCTAGTCTATTAATTTACCTGAGTCGTATGCACCATCGTGACTGTGAAGTTGACTAAGGGTTCTTTAACATTAACTCCTATGCCTTATTTATATTTTTTTTGGTGAAATTTATTGCTCAATTTCATTAGGCTTTCTAATCTGCCCATGTAACGAGCCTTCAGTCGGTGACACCCAAACCGGACAGTTTTAGGGCACCAGGTGAGAAAACACCCCTAAGGACTTAAACACTCGAGTAGATAAGGCCACGAAACCAAGGTTTTTATTTATAAGATGTACCCTTTTAGGCGTGAATACTTATGCTTCATGAGGCATAAATTCCCAGCTTAATCAGAGGATTTATATATATACATTTTTTTCAAACTTATCTAATTATCTTTTGCATAAATACCAAGGCTTGCTTAGGCCAAAGCACCTAGCTAATCAATAATTAGATTTGTTTATATTTTTTTCATAATATATTTTTTTATAAGGCATAAGAGTCTCTGTTTTTAAACCCTAAGTGTGTGAGTGTATTTAGTGTGCATATTTCATCAAGGTAAATATCAAGACTAAATTACTTTCACAAATTTTCTTCCTAACCCTAAACATCAAACAAGTTATCTGACTTTGACCAAGTATGAGAAATCCTAATTATGATTTTCCTATTCCTTAAAATTGACTTAATTTCTTACAAAAAATATATCAAAATATTGTTCTAACCTTTCAAAAAGTTTTTTTTTCCTTTCTTTTTTTTTTATATCAGTCATGTTAGAACCCTCCCCCACACTTATCTCATGCATTGTCCCCAATGTATGAAAGAAATGTATATATGCATGAAATAGAATAGAAAAGAGGAAAGTTACCGATACACTGGGTCAAAAAGACCCATAGCCGTTTCATGTACCGGCACCAATTCCAAGAAAGGTTTAAGGCGTTGACCATTTACCTTAAAGTCATTTCCATTCTTGGTGTCACTGATCTCAACTGCACCGTGTAGAAACACGGTTTTTACAACGAATGGCCAGTCCATCTTGATTTCAATTTTCCTGAAAAAAGATGAAGCCTAGAATTATAGAGTAAGACTTTTTGTCCAGGGACAAAGGTTTTTCTTATGATGTGCTTATCATGGAAAATCTTGACTCTATCTTTAGTGATCCTAGCATTTTCATAGGCCTCATTTCTCAATTCCTCTAATTCAGAAATTTGTAATTTCCGAAGGTTACCGGCCTTAGTTAAGTCGAAATTCAACTGCTTGATTGCCCATAAGGCTCAGTGCTCTAACTCAACGGGCAAGTGACAAGATTTGCCATTGACTAACCTATAAGGAGACATTCCTAGAATCGTCTTGAAAGCGGTCCTGTAGGCCCATAGAGCATCTACAAGTTTGATGGACCAATCTTTCCGGTTTTGGTTCACAGTTTTCTCCAAGATAAGCTTGACTTGTCTATTGAAAACCTCAACTTGCCCACTGGTTTGAGGATGATAAGGTGTGGACAACTTGTGAGTTATGGCATACTTTCGCATAAGAGCTTCAAAAGATTTATTGCAAAAGTGAGTGCTATTATCACTGATGATAGCACGAGGGGTTCCGAAGCGTGAAAAAATGTTCTCTTTCAAAAATTTTATGACAACTTTGTTATCATTAGTTTTACAAGGAATGGCTTCTGCCCACTTGGACATATAATCCACAGCAACCAATATGCATTGGTTTCCAAATGAATTAGGAAATGAATCCATAAAGTCGATGCCCCAAACATCAAAGAGTTCTATTTCTAGAATTGGGTTGAGGGGCATCATATTTCGTTTTGAAATCCTTCCTACCATTTGGCATGTAGGGCACGTCTTGCAAAATTCATAAGCATCCTTGAACAAAGTGGGCCAATAAAACCCGCTTTGTAGCACTTTTTCAGCAGGCTTGCGGGGACCAAAGTGTCCACCGCATGCAAGTTCGTGACAAAAAGATAGAACACTCTTAACCTCCTCATCGGAATGCATCTCCTAATAATTTGGTCAGAACGGTACTTGAAAAGATACGGTTCCTCCCAAAAGAAATACCGGACTTGGGATAAGAACCGGTATACATCGTTTTTAGACCATGAGACGGAGTTTGGTTTGTGACTAAGTAGTTCACTATATCCGCAAACCAAGGTTCCCTAGAGATAGCTAAGAGATATTCATCAGGAAAATCCTCATTTATGGGTAATTCGTTACATGGAGAATTAGGGATCCGTGAGAGATGGTCAGTAACGATATTTTCTACGCCTTTCTTATCTCGAATCTCAAGATCGAATTCTTGAAGAAGGAGGATCCAACGAATGAGTCAGGCCTTGACATCCTTCTTCATCATGAGGTACCTAAGCGCAGAATGATCGGTGAAAATGGTAGTTTTGGACCCTAGTAGGTAGGGACGAAACTTCTCTAAGGCAAACACTACTGCCAAGAATTCCTTCTCAGTCATAGTGTAGTTCAATTGAGCATCATTGAGAGTCCTACTAGAGTAGTAAATCACATGCTGCTTGTTATCAATGTGTTGTCCTAAGACAGCGCCTATGGCAAAATCGGAAGCATCGCACATGATTTCGAACGGTTTAGACCAATCCGGTGCAGATATGATTGGTGCAGAAATAAGCTCTTTCTTAAGCTTCTCCCAAGAGTTTATGCATTCAGCATCGAAAGTGAAGGACACATTCTTAGCTAACAGATTAGTCAAGAGCCTAGCAATTTTGCTAAAATTCTTGATAAATCTTCGGTAGAAACCAGCGTGACCTAAGAAGGATCTAATGTCCTTAACGCATTTGGGCATGGGAAGCTTAGCAATAACCTCGATTTTGGCTCTATCCACTTCAATTCCTTTCTTGAAGATTTCATGACCAAGACAATTCCATGTTTTATCATGAAGTGGCATTTCTCCCAGTTCAATGTCAAATTTTCTCAGCACAACGTTGGAGGACAAGTTCTAAATGGTGGAGACATTGAGTGAATGAATCTCCGTAGATGGAGAAATCATCCATAAAGATCTCTAAGAATCGTTCTACCATATCAGAGAAAAGACTCAACATGCAACGTTGAAACGTTGCTGGGGCATTGCATAAGCCAAAAGGCATTCGACATAAGCAAATGTCCCAAATGGACATGTAAACGTAGTCTTTTCTTGGTCCTCAGGAGCGATAGGGATCTGGTTATACCCCGAGTAACCGTCCAAGAAACAGTAATACTCGTGACCCGCCAAACGTTCAAGCATTTGATCAATGAAGGGAAGTGGAAAATGGTCCTTACGAGTTGCAGCATTAAGCTTCCTATAGTCGATGCAAACTCGGATCTTCGTGGGAAGTCGAGTTTGGACCAACTCTTTGTTCTCGTTTTCCACTACGGTGAAACCGGACTTTTTTGGAACCGCGTGGACAGTACTGACCCATTGGCTATCAGAAATGGGATAAATTATCCCATTGTCTAAGAGTTTTATGATTTCAGCATGAACAGCCTCTTGCATTATAGGGTTTAACCTACGCTGCGGGTCTCTTTTAGGGGTGGCATTTTCATTGAGATGAATGCGATGTTGAACGATGTTGGACTTAATCCCTTTATATCAGTCATAGTCCACCCAATGCTTCCCTATGTTTTCTTAGAATAGCTTTCAGATCTTCTTCTTCCCCGTCATTTAAATGGGAGGCAATGATGACAGGAAAGGTCTCTTGTTCGCCTAGATAGGCGTACTTGAGATGCGCAGATAAGGCTTTCAATTCTAAGGAAGAGGAAGGCTCACTGGAAGGACTAGTCAAATCTGTTGGCTCCATTATTGGTGAAATAGGTTCGAGGCCCAATTCACAGCAGAATCTGCAACCTGATCAAGATTAAAGTCGTCAGACTCTAACCCAAAGTCACACTCTGTTTCTCTAATTCCAATTCTTCCCTATGTTCACTTGTCAAGTTCTCAATCAGGTTGACTTCAAATGTTTGGTCCTCGATATCGCGGGGTTATTTTCCTAGATTGAAGACATTGACTTCTCTAGTCATGTCCCCAAAGGTTAACCTCATAGACCCATTCCTATAATTGATGATGGCATTTGTAGTAGCAAGGAATGGTCGCTCTAGATAACAGGAGTTTGAGCCCTATGATTGGAGTTGGACACAGGTTGTGTCTCCAGAACTATGAAATTGACAGGTAAATGAACTCTCCTACCCGGATCAGGACATCATTAATCTCCCTTTTGGAGCTTTTACAGAACGGTCAGCCAGTTAGATGGTGACTCGAGTTGGACTAAGATCGCCCAACCCGAGTTGTTGATAAACTGAAAATGGAAGCAAATTGATACTAGCTCCCAAGTCAAGAAGTGCACGACTAATCTCGGATTGTCCTATTGTGCAGGCAATGGTGGGACTACCTGGATCCTTGTACTTGACAGGGATCGGACCCGATAGTAGCTCACTAATGTTAGTGGCTAAGAAGACCTTTTTGGTACATTAGTCTTTCTCTTTTTGGTGCACATGTCCTTAAGAAACTAGCATAGGAAGGGACTTGTTGGATGGCATCAAGAAGTGGCACATTTATCTTCACTTGATTAAATATCTCAATTATCTTATCCATGTGTGGATTTTGCTTGTTGTTTTTCAGCCTATTAGGAAATGGTACTATAGGCTGGTGCACCTGACTGGCTGACTTATCTTTTTCAGATTCGTCAGAATTGGAAGGATTTGGATTAGATGAGGTGGATGCTTGATTGTGGTTGTGCTGAATGGGATGGGTTGGTATTGACATTTGATTATCAACTCTCTTTCCTGACCTTAATGTATGAACTGCATTACACTGATTTAATGAATTATCCTCAGCCAAATGAGCTTGTTGAGAATTCCTCGAATTGGCTATAGGCTGACTAGGCAGGGTACCCTTTTGTCTCTCATTATGTGGAGTGGCTAGTTGCTCATTTGAACCTCTAACCTCTGTATAGTTTGCATGAGAGAATCTTGGTTTTTCATGTATCTTTCCATGTTTCTCTCAAAGTCAGTCATTCTTCTTTCTAGTTGAGGATTCTGGAGGGAGGATTGTGGAGCTTGGTTGGGAAAGTTCTGTTGATAATTTGAAAAGTTAGGTGGATGGTTGGGAGAATTATTATGGAAGTTAGAAAAGTTGGGTTGATGATTGGAAGAATTATTGGCATGATGGAAGTGGCTAGCATGATTTGATCGTGAATGGTCATTGTTATTTTGGCTCCATGAGAAATTAGGGTGATTTCTCCAGCCAGGATTGTACGTTGGTGCGTAAGGATTATTGTTCGGCCTTGAAAAGGCCGCATTCATCGTTCATGGTAGGGTTGCTGAGCCTGAAACACAGGGCACTCCTCGAACACAATGATTCATGGCTTGACAGTAAGTGCAGTCCGGGGTTGAAAATTGGTTTGGGCTGACTTGATTGACTGGACTCGGTTCTTTCGTTTCTAGAGCTTCCAGTCTTCTAGCCAGGTTAGCTAACTTAGCCTCATTAGCGATGGATGATTCGATAGAATGGAGACCTCCTTTTGAAGAGATGGAGTTAGGATTCCTAGATGTCTCACTAGTGGGTTCCCATTGGATGGTCTTTTCAGCTAAATTTCATACAAATCTCGTCCTACATTTTCATCCTTCTGCAAGAAACCCCCTTAGCACATACTTTCTAAGAGGATTTTGGTGGAATAGTCTAAACCGTCATAAAGAATTTGGCATTGTCGCCATTTCTCTATTCCATGATGTGGACATTGGACAATGAGGTCTTAAAGCGTTCAAAGTACCTCCAGAACGTTTCACTCGGTTCTTGCTTGAATTGCATGATGGTCTTCCTAATGAGAGCAGTCTTATGAATTGGATAGAATTTCTTCAAGAAAACCTTGATGAAACCATCCCAAGATGTGATCAAACCGGCCGCTAAGCTGTAAAGCCATTTCTTTGCTAAGTCCTTAAGAGCGAAAGGGACAAATCTCAACCTAATAGCATCGTCTACAAGTGCGAAATTTTCATCATTAGACATACTTCCTCAAATTCTCTTATGAAGAAGTAAGCATCTTAGGACTCTAAGCCATGAAACTTGGGGAGTGTGTTGATGAATGAGGCTTGAGCTCAAAATTGTATTCACCAACCGATGGAAGTAGAATGCAAGATGGAAGTAAGGTTCGAATGGGATAGAACCTATCCTCCAATGATGTTGATTGAGCCATTACCGGATCTGGTCTTGGTTCAAACTTGGGTGGTGATGTGTTTCTAGTCAACCTAGATGAATTAGGGTCTCTTGACCACACTTGCATACACAAACACAATCACAATCACAAACAAGTTTACCAACAGTCAACAAGAGTAATCAACCAAGCCTAATCTAAGGTAACCTTGACCTAGACATAACTGGTTGATTGTCCACAAGAGGTATAATGTAGACTTTGACCACAAGCTAATCAGCCAGGTCAGGGCAAGATTGGTGGGAGGTTATCCGTCAAAGACGTTCCTTAATTAAGTAACCACCAATCTTCGGGCTTTCGGCCCTCAATCCCCTTCCTAGAATGTGATTTAGCAGGAGTCAATTTCCAACACCTTCCCTCTTTAGGATAATCTCCTAGTGAGTTCGAGATGTCCCTAAGGCCAACGTCTATCAGATTTTATTTAGGCTTAGGTTGTGCGTGCTTGGAGATGGTTTGTGGGCTAAGGAAGGGTAATGACTTCCCCACCTTATCTTGAATTGAGTTTTGCCCTTAAAGTTGATTCTGCAAAAGTGTTCAAGATATAGAAAAGTAGCATTTAAAAGCAAATATCACCCAAGAATGCTTCCTAAACTATATGCTATGCATACGTATCTTGTCTCCAGCTCTCTTCAACAGTAATTGTAAAGTAAACGTAATTAGACAAATGCCTAGAATGCAAGTCTAAACGTTTTTTTAAGCAATACAATCACTCAAATTACTGTTGGATTAAACAGGGATGGTGGATAACAGAAATTGCAAAAATATAACATACAAAAACTTAAATTTTTGCGAGCAATATGCCCTGCAAAAAGAGTTTTAGTAGTCCAATGGAATTTTCAGTATTTTTGCAACGCAATTTCTTGAAATTCTGTTTCCTACTTTCGAGAGTAGGGGCACAGAATTTGCAAGTCTTCTCTTGTAAAGATTGAATGCTAGACCTAAATCTTTAAGTCCCTGAAACAACACACAAAACTTGTTAGAAAACAAATACACCGTTCCTCCCCGGCAACGACGCCAAAAATTAATTGCTAAAATGAAAAACAATCAAAGAGTTTAAGAATTTACCGTGTAGCTTGTGGCTACGGGTCGTGTCCACGAGAAGGAATGCGATGGAAGCTTTTCAGTGAATCGTTTAAAAACAAAGAATTGTGTTTGTTTTAATGAAAAAGAGAATGGAAAGAAAGAGATGATTCAAGAGAAATTGCAACTTTAGAAAAAGCTTTGGAGAAGGTGATTTAAAAAAAGCTTGAAAATTGTTTTGTTGATTATAATAAGGAAGAAAATCTGGGCTCACTATCTTACTACTCAATCGTTCATTCTTCTATTGAAACCCTAAGTGCCTCAAATTGATCATAAGCAAACTTAAAGTTGATTTTTAGAAAGTTTGAAGTAAAGCACATAAGATGGTAGGAAGAGTTCACTCTTTTCTTTGAAAAATCGTTTAGAATCGAATATTAAATCATCAAGCGTGAAGAAGCAAGAATGAAGTAAAAACAGTTCAAGAAACGTTCATGAAAGAAGTGAGAGTTCAATAATCCAAACCCATCCTCATGTGCCTTCAAGAACACTTTCAAGAAGAAAGGCTTTAAGTAAGGCATGCAAATGATTCATTGGGTCTTTTTCTTTAAAACCAGAAGAGAAGAAGAACTAGAGAGAGTTACAATAGTGAGCCCAAAAAACCGTTTTAGTTACTCATGGAAAACAAAGAAGAAAGCAAATAAATAATGCAAGCCATACCGTAATACGAGTGGAAGAAAAAGCAGCTCGATTCTTGTATTGATGTCACTTCAATCTTCAAGTGCAAGCACTCAATTCCTCTCTCTCACAAGTATTGATACTGGACTATAAATTAAAAAACAAGAATACAACTTTTGTCTAGCTAACAAAGAACCTAAATCCTTAGAAAATAAACACAATTCTAATCCTAGTCTTCACTCCCATTTGCTTTGTTGAAACTGATATTTATAGGAAAAAACCAATAGGGGAATCCCGGGAAGATTGGGGGAGCAAACGCTCCCCCAACTGACTCCACTTGGCCGCGAAAACGTGGCTAGGGCCGCGTTTCCGCGGCCCTGGTGTGGCCATGTGGCCACACCCAATTGGTGGACACACTGGTTTGATGATTTGCCCGTATCTTCTGCTGGTTTTCTTGTTTCTGCTCCAAAAGTTGACGAAACAGCCTTTGATTGTGTGGCTTCAACCGCTTGATTCAGGGCGGATTCTTCTCAACATCTTGATATGCCAAGATTTTGCCCTGATTTCTTCATTTCGAATTTATTCTGAATTCAGGGCGTGTTTGTTTCGCCGCAAAATGCCGCAAAACGCAAGTCGTAAAACTTCTTTTCCATTTTCCGTTGTTTGTTTCGCTGAAAAACAAGTTGCAAAATGCAACTCTTCTTTTCTCACTTGCAGTTGCTACAGTTAAATTTGTGGTCATGTAAATCTCACTTTTACACTCATATTTTCCCACTTGAAGTTGCTACAGTTAATTTTGTGATCATGTAACTCTCACTTGTAGTACACTTACAATTCAAAACAGTTACTTGATAATCAATATATAATTTAATATTATTAAATATTTAATATTTTAAATAGTGTTCAATTTCTTATTTAATTATTTAATTATTTTATATTTTTAATCTTTATTTTTTTATTGTTTTTAATATTGTTTTAATATTTAATATTTAATATTTTACTATTTTAATTTAATATTTTTATTTAATATTTTATTTAATACTTTATTATTTTATTAATACTTATTCCATTTTTTATTATTTTATTTAGAGTTAATATTTTATTAATATAACAATATTATACTTTAATATAAAATTACTATATATTTAATTATTTATTTTTTAATATAAAAAATTACTTTATTAATATCATAATATATTTTATTATTATATTAATATTTTATTATGTTAATATTGTAATAATAATTCTGTATAATAATACTATAATGATAATTATTATTAATTATAATTATATTTACTTTGTCAATTTTATATTTCTATAATATTACAATAATATTATAATAAAATTTATATTATAATAATTTTCAAGTATTTTTAATATTATAATATTATAACTATATTTTATTATTGTTGTAAGATTTTTTAATATTTATATTTTATTAGTATTCTTAAAATTTTATTAATGTTCTTTAGATTTCTTAAATTTTATATTATTTATTTAGTTAATATTTTAGTAATATTTTACTATTTATACTAATGTTTTATTAATATTATTGTTTATAAATAAAATATTAAGATTATTAATTTTTTATCTCAAAATTTTTATACAATTTAATTTGCAATAGTAGATTTAATTTAATAGTATTTATAATATTTAAATCACTGCTACAGTTAATTTTGTGGTCAACTTTTCTACTTACACTTTTATATTACCAACCAAACACTGTAACGCCCCGATTCCACAGATACGGGGACGTCACTGCAACGTATATACGTAGGTCAGAAGAAGCCCCCACGTATATACGCTAAGCATAAAAGTACAACAAGGAAAACAGAGTACACACAAAGCGTGGTATTCATACAGATATGCCAACATAAAAGGTACATATACAAAGTCATCACAGTATGATAAACAGTACATATTACATATGTCTTTTATCATAACAAGTCCAAAAGGCAAATATACAAGATGTATACAAAAGCTCACAAGTAGAAAGGAGAACTCGTGAGTGAATAGCGAGGAGTCTGGCACGAGGACTGGAGCTAGACGATCAGCTCACAAGGAAGGCTCGATCTACAGTGGACAGCTCCACTTCAATCCAGCTTCTAAATCTGAATGTGCAAATCCAAGGAATCAAGACATATAACAATAGACAACGACAGCCAAGTGGCTAGGAGACATAATAAGGGGTTAGAACACAAGTGTAATATATAAGGACAGGTATCACATACAGGGAACGGGAATCAAAAGTAAAGCTGATTAGATGCAAAAATGATTTTATACGCTTAGGTCACGGTCCCATGAGACTAGTACATCGAAGGAATAATCCAAACAAGGAAACCTTCATCTATATACCTTTTGTCTCATGCCACATAAATCCAAGCGTATAGAATCAGAGTTGCAAATCATACTATGATCAAGACGGGAATACATAACAGTAATAGTAAAGGTCCATAACACGAGTACCATAAGTCATACCAGGACTATAACAGGAAACATGACATGGAATCATAATAGGCAACGTCTACTATTATTATTATTATTATTATTACTCGTCCAACTCATATATATCGGGTATGTGTCTTGGTATGCATCCCAACTCACATACATCCATATATAGCTAGGCGAGGGTTGTTAACGGAAGTAGATGGAGAACTGATATCCCTTCTTATAGTGGTTTCCATACACCTGGAACCAGCTTTGGAGGCCAAAGTCCCCCTAAATGTAATGTAATGACATATAACTTTCACCTATGTATATATATATACGTGTATATTATATATACTTGTATCCCATCACTATAAGCAAGAGTATCATTCGGCATCCATCACTTCCTCCCATACCCATACAAGTTGTCCTTTTTATAGCTTAATAATATAATTACCAGATTATGGGAATGAGTAGGATCATAACTGTAATCGTAACTGTAATCATAAATGTAGGACATAAATGTAGGGCATAACCAATAGTCAGATACTACATTCCCATTATCGAGATAATTATACAATGTCAAGTATATCATGCTTGATTTTAAAGGATAGCATGACCAGTGGTGATATGAATCAAATAACCAATCGTGAGAAGAGATTAACGATAAGCAGGGTAAGTCATGGCCTAACAAGAGGGTCTAGCAAATTAGGTGATATACAGTGTTAAAAGGAAACATAAAACCATCAAGTCTAAAGAATTGACAAGTGGTTGATGTTCATCAAGTAATATGTCATGTGGTCGCCATTATGACGCATAAACAATGATTATATATATACAGGTAATAAACAATAAGATTCAATTCCAGAAAAGAAAGGAATCAGCAATTTATAGCCCAAAACAGACTATCTTTATCGCGACTGGGTCATGTGGCCGGTCGACCGATTTAAGGCCGTGAGCTCCAGGTTGGGCCGGTCAAGTTCCGGTCGACTGCCGGTCGACCGGGTTATAAAGGGCAGTAGGGTGCCGGTCGACTGCCGGTCGACCGGGAAAGGTGCGTGAGCTCCAGGTTTCCTATGCCGGTCGACTGGTTGGTGAACCGGTCGACCGCCTATTCAATTTTGTGCACGCTTGTGCACATCGGTCGGCTGCTCTCCTTGGGCCGGTCGACCGGAGTTCTGGAATAGGCTGTGGGTCTGACTAAAAATCCAGATTTTGTGGTGTTGGTTTTAATGATCTAAAAATAGGATTTTGATGACTTGTAAACTAAAGATATGTAATTACAAGTGTACCAGGAATTGACAAGTCTTGGTGAGTAAATATACTCACTTCGATTGGTTGTTTGGGGCTTTTACGAGTCCCGAAGAGATAGAAATCGACGAAAGCACCTACGCGATCCTTGACGATATCGCGGACGATCCTTAAACCAAGTTGCTTGAGATGAAGACGAACCTAGGGTTTGCTTTGGAAGTAGGGCTTGAATTTGAGAAGGGGAGGGATTTGTAAAGGATGATTTCTTGGTGAAGTGAAGAAAAGAATGAAAATGTAAAGGGTTTTGTTTAAATAGGTTTTGGATTTGTAAAGGGGATGAAATTAAATGGAAGAGAGGGGTTTATGTGCAAATAGGGGAACTCTTGCCAATCAAAGTGTGCCAAGTGGGGGATGAGGTGTTCTCTCTAGCCAATAGGGGCTTGCCATGTGGATGGTGAGGTGGAGGAGAAGTGTGTGGAAGTGGTGAGGTGGAGTGGTGAGGTGGCAAAGCTTAGGGATGAAGTAAAGAAATGTGTGGTGGAGAATTAAAGGGAAAGGAAATAGGAAAAGGAAAAGAATTGGAAAAAGAGAAGATATTTCTCTAACTTCAAAATGAAAATATTAGAAACACGGATTCCTAGGTTGAAGTCGAGCATGCGGGAAAACATTTCAGAAAATACCGAAATCGTCCCGAAATCGAGTATTTCTGAACGACTCGCAATTGATACCAAAAATCAATAATATTATATTAAGTATCATAGTGAAATCCGTTTTCAGAAATACTGTATAGTTTTTAATATTAAAAATCCCGGAATCAGTAAAATAGCGACTGCCGAAAGAAATTTCATAAATCGTAAAATCCTCAGAAAAAGAATGTAGGTAGAAAATAGGATTTTAAAATAATGTCTAAAGGACTTTCTTGAAATTCCTAACTGTTTGAATTTAAAATTACTGGAATCAGTCTTCTACCGACTCCGGCGGAAAATTCATAAATTCGTAAAATCTTCAGAAAAAGTATTTAAATAAGAAATGTGATTCTAAGAAGAAAAGTCTAAAGACTCTTCTGGAAATTCCAAGTGGTTTGTGAATTTAAAAATCCGGGAAGCGGCCAGCGACACTGGCCGACACCGGTTTTGAAGAAATTCCTTTTATTTCTAGAAAATTCCAGAAATTCATATAAAATCTAATATATTGGAAAATGATATTTGAAATTAGAATTGGTCGAATACAGAAAGTAAATCGAAAAATACGGTCGAAAAAACTGAATACGAAATGAAGTACGTATTCGGGAACGGGGTATTACAATCTACCCACCTTACAAAAAATTGCGTCCTCGCAATTTCGCTAAGGATAAATTGAACACAAAGGGGGTAAGGGTGAAATTAAAGTCTCGAAAATTTCGAAACAAACGTAAGGTGAACACAAGAAGGATCAGGATGGACAATAATAGAATGATAAGGGAAATATCTAGAAAGGTAACTAATTTAAAGACAAGATCTAGAATAGTGGTTACCATGATATTCCTAAAGCTCCTGATCTGGATACTGGCCTTCCCACTCTGCTGCATCCTCCGATGCCTCTGCCTCCATGACGCGAACTTGACCTCTACCATGGTCTGCCCTAGTTCCCACTCCTCTCTGCTGATGACCATATTGTTGGGGTGGAAACGGAGCTCTACGGTCAACAGGTCCTGGATTCCTCCTTAATGGTGGAGCTGGAAGAGCTGGGGCTGGATGTGCTGGTCGATTGGTGCCACACCACCAAACTTTCTGCTGGGCAATCCCATAGCATATGATTCCCTGACCCACACACCAAACATAATCTCTTGGCTACTCGACAATCGCTCTTATAATGTCCGGGTCTGTGGCAATAGTTGCATACAATCTGAGACAGAGGAGGTTGGGATGGTCTCTTCCTCATCGGGCCATGGTTTGCCCTACCCACATCTTCCTCATCTATCAACTCAAAAGGCCTCTTCTTGGCCTGATTCCCCATCTGGTTCTCTTTCTCCTTCTCAAACCACGCTCCACCTCTCGAGCGCTGGTAAGAACCTCTGCATATGTCTTCAAGTGTTGGGGCATGAGGTACATCTGAATCTTCATCTGAAGACCCTTCTGAAATCGACTTGCACGCTTCTTCTCATATCCGTCACCCATATACGGAGCGAAGCGGCTGAGTCTAAGGAAGTCTGCGGCATACTCGTCCACCGACTTGTTTCCCTGCTGGAGTCTGATGAATTGCTCCTCCATCTCTTGCTGCGCCGTATCAGGGAAGAACCGGCTGTAAAAACTCTCGGAGAATGTATCCCAAGTGATGGGCTTCCCAGTCTAGCCTCCTCCGCCAAACCCCAAGTTCGAGCTATGTCTTTAAGCTGAATCTGGCGACTTCAACCTGATCCTCCTTTGGTACACGGGCGGCGTTCAGCAGATCAGTAGTGTCCGTCAACCACTGCTCAGCCTCCAATGGTTTCTCTCCTCCAGTGAAGATGGCTGGCTGCAGCCGTCGGAAATCGGACACGTTCCCAGGCCTCTGTCCCTTTGGGGCTACTAGCTCTTGCCTAAGGAGCTCGGTCTGCTGTTGTTGATTCTCCATTTGCTGCTGCGGGGTTCTCCATTTGCCGCTGCTGGTACTGCTGCTGGTTATCCATCTGATGCTGCTGATTTTCCACCATAGCCCGAATGATCTGTAGGACATCAGCATTCTCTCCGCGCCTACAGGTCCATTCGGCACCTGCCCGACGTTGTTACGACCCGAGCGTCTCTCCATACCGATTTGGGATAGGATAACTGGAATTGGAAACAATAGGAAGGAGTTTAGAATACGAAGGAATTGATCAATGAAGGAATCAAGAAGGACTTTATAACTTTGTACATTGTAGTTGGCATAAGCAAATTTCTAGAATTTGCCACTGATTGTACTTTAGGTTTGAGAGCCTAGGCTTGATACCAACCTGTACGCCCCGATTCCACAGATACGGGGACGTCACTGCAAACGTATATACGTAGGTCAGAAGAAGCCCCCACGTATATACGCTAAGCATAAAAGTACAACAAGGAAAACAGAGTACACACAAAGCGTGGTATTCATACAGATATGCCAACATAAAAGGTACATATACAAAGTCCATCACAGTATGATAAACAGTACATATTACATATGTCTTTTAATCATAAACAAGTCCAAAGGCAAATATACAAGATGTATACAAAGCTCACAAGTAGAAAGGAGAACTCGTGAGTGAATAGCGAGGAGTCTGGCACGAGGAACTGAGCTAGACGATCAGCTCACAAGGAAGGCTCGATCTACAGTGGACAGCTCCACTTCAATCCAGCTTCTAATCTGAATGTGCAAATCCAAGGAATCAAGACATATAACAATAGACAACGACAGCCAAGTGGCTAGGAGACATAATAAGGGGTTAGAACACAAGTGTAATATATAAGAAAGGTATCACATACAGGGAACGGGAAATCAAAAGTAAAGCTGATTAGATGCAAAAAAATGATTTATACGCTTAGGTCACGGTCCCATGAGACTAGTACATCGAAGGAATAATCCAAACAAGGAAACCCTTCATCTATTACCTTTTGTCTCTGCCCATAAATCCAAGCGTATAGAATCAGAGTTGCAAATCATACTATGATCAAGACGGAATACATAACAGTAATAGTAAAGGTCCATAACACGAGTACCATAAGTCATAACCAGGACTATAACAGGAACATGACATGGAATCATAATAGGCAACGTCTACTATTATTATTATTATTATTATTACTCGTCCAACTCATATATCTCGATATGTGTCTTGTATGCATCCCAACTCACATACATCCATATATAGCTAGGCGAGGGTTGTTAACGGAAGTAGATGGAGAACTGATATCCCTTCTTATAGTGGTTTCATACACCTGGAACCAGCTTTGGAGGCCCAAAGTCCCCCTAAATGTAATGTAATGACATATAACTTTCACCTATGTATATATATATACGTGTATATATATATACTTGTATCCCATCACTATAAGCAAGAGTATCATTCCGGCATCCATCACTTCCTCCCATCCCCATACAAGTTGTCCTTTTTATAGCTTAATAATATAATTACCAGATTATGGGAATGAGTAGGATCATAACTGTAATCGTAACTGTAATCATAAATGTAGGACATAAATGTAGGGGCATAACCAATAGTCAGATACTACATTCCCATTATCGAGATAATTATACAATGTCAAGTATATCATGCTTGATTTTAAAGGATAGCATGACCAGTGGTGATATGAATCAAATAACCAATCGTGAGAAGAGATTAACGATAAGCAGGGTAAGTCATGGCCTAACAAGAGGGTCTAGCAATTAGGTGATATACATGTGTTAAAAGGAAACATAAAACCATCAAGTCTAAAGAATTGACAAGTGGTTGATGTTCATCAAGTAATATGTCATGTGGTCGCCATTATGACGCATAAAACATGATTATATATATACAGGTAATACAATAAGATTCAATTCCAGAAAAGAAAGGAATCAGCAATTTATAGCCCAAAACAGACTTATCGTCGACTGGGTCATGTGGCCGGTCGACGATTTAAGGCCGTGAGCTCCAGGTTGGGCCGGTCGAGTTCCGGTCGACTGCCGGTCGACCGGGGTTATAAAGGGCAGTAGGGTGCCGGTCGACTGCCGGTCGACCGGGAAAGTGCGTGAGCTCCAGGTTTCCTATGCCGGTCGACTGGTTGGTGAACCGGTCGACCGCCTATTCAATTTTGCACGCTTGTGCACATCGGTCGGCTGCTCTCCTTGGGCCGGTCGACCGGAGTTCTGGAATAGGCTGTGGTCTGACTAAAAATCCAGATTTTGTGGTGTTTTGGTTTTAATGATCTAAAAATAGGATTTTGATGACTTGTAAACTAAAGATATGTAATTACAAGTGTACCAGGATTGACAAGTCTTGGTGAGTAAATATACTCACTTCGATTGGTTGTTTGGGGCTTTTACGAGTCCCGAAGAGATAGAAATCGACGAAGCACCTACGCGATCCTTGACGATATCGCGGACGATCCTAAACAAGTTGCTTGAGATGAAGACGAACCTAGGGTTTGCTTTGGAAGTAGGGCTTGAATTTGAGAAGGGGAGGGATTTTGTAAAGGATGATTTCTTGGTGAAGTGAAGAAAAGAATGAAAATGTAAAGGGTTTTGTTTAAATAGGTTTTGGATTTGTAAAGGGGATGAAATTAAATGGAAGAGAGGGGTTTATGTGCAAATAGGGGAACTCTTGGCAATCAAATGTGCCAAGTGGGGGATGAGGTGTTCTCTCTAGCCCATAGGGGCGTGCCATGTGGATGGTGAGGTGGAGGAGAAGTGTGTGAAGTGGTGAGGTGGAGTGGTGAGGTGGCAAAGCTTAGGATGAAGTAAAGAAATGTGTGGTGGAGAAATTAAAGGAAAGGAAATAGGAAAAGGAAAAGAATTGGAAAAAGAGAAGATATTTCTCTAACTTCAAAAATGAAAATATTAGAAACACGGATTCCTAGGTTGAAGTCGAGCATGCGGGAAAACATTTCAGAAAATACGAAATCGTCCCGAAATCGGAGTATTTCTGAACGACTCGCAATTGATACCAAAAATCAATAATAT